>JAEMWC010000247.1:177500-412500 GCA_016490735.1 Pachyseris speciosa | reverse complement strand
TATTTTTCTAAAGCGCCTGAGGATAGGAAATTTCTTATTTCCTTGGTTGTGGTCGCCGGAAATTTTATTCGCAAAAACTCGGTGGTTATGCAATCTGCCTTATGTTCAGTTCTCTTAGCCTGTGTGCTTTTTATTACACCCATTTCGAAATCGCTGGCGATCTTTACAATCTGATTGGCTCTCAACAGTGCAATTTAGTCATGAACTGCACTATTTTGTTGCTCTAAATCGCATCCTTTTTGTAACCCATCAAAATGAAAATGAAATAATACTAATCAGTCATCATTTATCCTGAATTATATAAACAAATAAATAAATAAATATTAATATTGACAAAAATAATATTAATATTTAAAAACTGTGATTTCAAAATGGAACGAGCACGCATTTTGAAATCGCGCGTATGTTATCAGACCAAATTACGCAGTGGTGGTGGTGGTGGAGTTTAATTACTTTTGCAGTAGAGAGAAACTTGATTGAGTGATTTTTATTCATTCTGTATTTTAATCTTTCTGTATTCGCTAATACAGTACATTTAGTTTCCCCCCAAAAACGTGTCATACTCGCTTGTTTATTTTGATCGTTCCAAACAACTCAAGCCGTCTATTGTCGTTGTTGAATAGTAGAAGGTTGTCCCATGGGCTTCATTACTATAGAGTTGGTATGCAAATGTAGGGCACTACTGCATGTTTGCATAACTAGCTAGTGACTAATGAGCGGAAAGCATGAGAGACAGATACGAAAGCGTTTTATTTTATTTTATTTTTTTTATTATCTCGCCACATTGAAAAATTACAAATAGACTAGAAAAGATAATCTACATCTACATTTATTAAGTCGATAAAATCCCGTAAGACATCATAATAAATAGCTAATTAATATTAAATTTAAAGTGTACATACAACTTTGAAGGAGGGACTGTGGCAGGGAAATCTCCGAGAAGCAAAGCTTATGAGGAATAGAGATTCCCCCTCCACGGGCATTAAATATTACTAGGCGGCATTTAAAAATAAAGAAAAGACATGTATTTTAAGTATATGAGTGTAATTGGACAAAAAGATAGATATAAAGTGTTCTGGTAATTAGGTTGTGTCTTGTCTGGCCCTTAAAAATGGTTTGATCACACGCTTGAATATATGAAAAGTCGGGGCGTTTTTTATGTTGCTCGGTAATGAATTCCATATCCTAGGACCTTGAAACAGGATCGAAAATTTTTTGATATTTGTTCTACAGGTATGAGATCGGTAATGGTCAGAGTATCTCGTTGAATATTGATTAATCTGATTTCCAGTTTGAAAGATTTGATTAAAAGCAGTAGGTAAAGCGTCATGATGATATAAGTACATAAAAGAACTTACTTGGAGCGAGTAGGTACTAAAGACATCAAGAATTTTTAAATTTGCAAAAAGACGTTTACTTGAAGCCTTATAGTAAGCCTTGGAGATCGCCCGGACTGCTCTTTTCTGTAGTAGTTAAATTCGTTGCAGGTTGGTAACATAAGTAGAGGCCCAAATTAAATTGCATTAAGTAAGATAAGGATAAACAAGGGCATAGTAAAGTGTAAGAAGAGATTTTGAGGGCAAATAGTATTTAGCTTTATAAAGTAACCCGATAGATTTAGAAATCTTAGCCGTAATAAAATTTACATGAGTTTTCCACGTAAGGTGCTGATCAATATAAACTCCAAGAAACTAAGTATTGTCTACTTGTTCAAGTACATTATTTTCTATGACAATCTGCCTACTGATAGGTAACGTTTCAAAGCAACTTGGAAATCGTTACGGTTAAGCAAGCCATTTTAACAGTAAAAAGTTTTTCCTAGCAAACGAATTGCAAGAGTGACGCTACCAACAGAGGGTGCGCGTTTATTTCGAACACATAATAGATTCTTGACTGACCGATCCGTGCCGACGAACGGTGGGCTAGTATGGGTAGTTCTATTGTTGCTATTGTACTAAAGTGACGCTCATTAGTATGGAGGAGATCCACATTAGTATGCAGGAAGACATGTGACCTAATTCACCTCGTCAGTTTGAATGCCAATGATTTACCTCGACACCTCGACTTTACTTCGACCTTACCTCGACAGTAACGGGGATAATTAATATAGATTTAGCCAAGCCTAGGAGCGGAGCTCCTCGATTATTATTTTTTACTGGTATTGAGCAACACCGCATGGCTCTCCTTGCGCCAGTATTTTATGTTTAGAGCAGTCAATTCAACAGGAATTGGCTGCGGTTCAAAATCCTCAAAACACTACAAGAAAACAATACAGACGACGCGTGTCTTTGTTCTAAAACAAATTTAGCAATCTAAGAACGATCAAATATTTTCGTCCAACATCGTTGGAAGAGCATGTTTGAAGGTCTAGCTACCTCTCACAATGGTGCATTAAATGGCTTTCCATGTTTGATCTAGATCATGTTCATCCAAAATTTCGCATTATGAACTAACGTTTGATCGTTTAACCACCCTAACAAAGAAAGCCTACATAAACGATAAAAAGCAACCAAATAAACCACATAACGTCGAAAATTTCAGCGATAATACGCAAAAATCATTTTCTGGACTCACTTGGTCCGCTGTTTGGTCAAACATTGTTATGCGTTAAGCCACCAAACGTTATGTGTGACAAACACGATGTTGGATGAAAATGTTTGATCTTTTAGCCGGGGCTTAACAAACATATTTCGTAGTAAGTTGAGCTTAGACATCGAAGAAAAGAGAAAAAGGAGAACAATCCTGATAGTTTGGATAGGTAATCGCATGGGGCCGAGTAAAATTAAAGATTAATATCACTTGTGTGTTCAGAAATTTGCTGAAATTGCCCTCGCCGCGCAAACATAAGGCTTAAGAGATACTTTACGAGGACTCATTCCGATTACGTGTTAATAACATAAGGGCAAACGTTTCTTTCAGTTCTTAACACTATAGAAACACTGACGTCGAAAAATATGTACAGTCAGCCAAGTGGAGGAAAACACTCGTTCGCTTACAAGCAAAACAGCAAACAAACAATTCGACTAGCTACTTCTTTGTGTCCAAAACGAATAGATTGTTATTTATATCCAGTCGAGACAAAAATACAAGTTTCATTCCTGAACAAAAGTAACAACGATTAAACCTCAAATGCTAACTCGCTTCTATTTATTTAAGTTACCTGTGTTGTCGAGCTTTCTACGACTTGAAAATACGCATCGATCCACTAAAGTAAAAACACGCATCTACAAAAATAGCAAACGGTTTGTTCAAAGAAAGAACTTCTTCCACCAAGTTTGAGCTACTCGTTCCTCCCATTAATGCCGGTGAATTGTTAAGTGAACGTTTGTGGTGAGCTGCAAGATGCCGCGGTAAAGTGAACAAGCCCTTGAAGCGTTAAATCATTTTGTTTTTCAACCACACAATCAATCGCCATACAAGTGGATCCAAATTAAGAATTTCCTGAGAAACATTTTTTGCTCTTCCATTTTATCAGTTAAAAATTTACTTTCCAGAGTATCTTTTAAGTAGTTCTTGATTTTTATGCCTTTTACGCGAATGAAAAGACAGAACTTCGGAGAAGATGAAGTTGTTGTGCTCAAAATGAAGAAACCAACTGAATGTGAAATCTCGAGCCGCAAAAAGCCCGCGAAAAAGTAAGCCTTGTTTTGGTTTGGGAGTCCTACACCTGGCCTGAACCTGCGATTCAATCAAAAACCAGTACCTGGTCAGCGGTCAACTTAAAAAAAACCAGCTGAGCTAGGTGAGGTCTTAACTTGAGCCTGCGATATGGTCACGTATTACTGGTCAGCGGATACCTTGTTTCCACATGTAGAGGTTTCATTTGGCCATAACGTTCACGTCCAATCTCAAAATATGCACAAAACGCGGGTTACAACACACAATTAATGGGACATTTCACATCGCATACATGGGAGGGCGGACGTACGGACATAAGCACGACGTACGTACAGTGACCAAAACCAAATTTTCGCGAAAAGATGGGTTACCATATTTTCTTAACCATGGTGCTCCGCCACGATATACTACTTTACTACCCCCAGAAACTTACAAACGTTGAGCCAAAGGACTGTGGTGACAAATACAATACTTACCAGGGACATGATAAACGTTAAACCCAAATTTAATGCATAAATCAGTAATCTGAATCGAGTAACTGAGTGAGTGAGGCCATGAGACTACCTCCTACACCTCATAGCATGATTACGTCATCCATGAGGTAAAAAAGGACTTTGGTGAGGTCTCAAAGCTCGAAAGATATTTCGAGTTCAATGTGGGCTTTTAATAAATTTTATTCCTAATTTCAATTTTTTTTCCAACAGAAAAACGTAAACAATTTGATGTCTACCCGCCGATGATAAGCACATATTACACTTACTTTTTTAGCTGTGGCAATTTCAGGAACTAGCAGATTACCAAATGGCAACTGAAAGAGAAAATCAAGTAACAGACAAACCAATGGAAGAAAGACGTAGAGAAATCTTAAGGACTGTCAGGCAGTACCTAATAAGAGACATGAACGTCAAAGAGATTTTACGTCATATGCCACACGTATTTACTCCAGCAGAGGAAGAGAAGATCAAGTCCGTGACTACTCGAACAGAGCAATGTGAAATATTTTTAGAGATATTACCAAGAAGAGGCGACAAAGCCTTTGACGAATTTAAGGAAGCACTTAAAGGAGTTTCCCCGCATCTTAAGTCGACTCTTGATCAGGCAGGTAAGTCATTGCATGCTGTTGATACAATGAAAATTAGGAATTCTGATAGCAGCTGATTGTATTATCATAAAGAATGCAATGTTCTTTTTAAAACTTTTTTTTTTAACTTTTGCCTCGGTATTGATAGTGAAGTTTGAGTTGTTATTTTAGTAGCTGTTTCCGTTCCCCTTCGCGCCCAACCAACTCACAAGTGGCGCGCATAAACATGTTGTTACAAATGCCTGTGCAATACCTTCACTGATTTCATTAGCTGATATTGTACTGTGAAACCAATACTTAAAACGTAGGCTTTTAAGCATGGCCACAACAAATTAGAATTTTGCCAGACGTTGGCTCAGTCCATGTGCAGGATAAAGCACCACCCATTTGCTGACATTGTTTCGTACGCTTCCTTTACACTTGTTGAGCGAAACATTCTTTCTTCCACAGAGGAAATCAACATAGAAAGACAAACAAGCGCGAAGGTTCGAGGAAAACTTCAATGTTTAGAGAAAGAAAAGAAGAAGGTTGTGGATGAACGCGACGAACTGGAAAGGAAACTACGTGAGAGCGATGAACTATTAAAGAATGGCCTCAAAAAGATTCTAGAACTTGCTGACAAAACGAAGACAACAGAAGGTTAGTCGACCATTTGTACATAAGAAAACACGCTACACTTTGAACATAATAATGTAAGGTTTTGCAAAGACATTAAGAAGGAACATTAGTGATATTAAAGGCCCATTTTCACTCTTGATCCAACGCGGAGCTATTCTTAAATGATGCTTCTGATTGGTTAACTAGTTCCATCAGGCCTTCGATCTTGGTCATCACGCCGAGCTTTCCCTTGTGCGGTTTCGCAAAGTAAAAGACTACAAATCCAACTTGCATATTTCTTAATTGAAACCGTTAACAATCCGTTGACAGGTTTAAAATGAAAACAGGAACTTATTAAACAATCAGTTATTGGTAAAATTCGCTGATAATGTGGTAATGGTTTTTAGTAAGAAAAATACTCATGCGTTCTCATTCAATTATGTTGTCCTTTCGCTTTATACAATCGACCAAACGTTGAGCCGTCCGCATTAAAACACGGGAAGAAACCAAAGCAACACAGCGGTGTAGTCCTCATCGTTTACGGATATCTGGGCGAGGAAGAGAAATTACCACACAGTTTAGGCAAGCTGCACCGGAACTGAACGTAAAGTTAGAATGGCTACTGGGGCATAAAAATCGCAGTCGATAAAGAGACGTAGCGACAAGTCAGATTAAAAACACAGACGAGTTGACCAAAGCCGCAGAACCCATTACACAAGCTAACCTTGAGGTGAAAGTATCAAACATACGGAAAATAATTTACTCGCCATCAAATTAGTTTCCAAATCGCAGTAAGTCGTCCCCAACAAGCTCAGCGAATTCTTGAAAGCTCCGAGGTAAAAAGCACCAATCATGAACAACGAGTCTCTGTAGGTGCTCCTTGAACCTCATTTTGATATAAAACAACGCTGCGAAGTGACCGCTATTAAAATTTTGACCAAAATTTACAAATACATACAAATCATTTCCAAACCAATAAAAAGAAAATGAAGAAGAATAAACAGAGATATTTATGGTCACTGATTTGCAGTTTTGTTCACGATGCGATGAAACAAGGGCTTCGAAGGTCTGAGTAATTTCGTGTTACACAAATTCAAGCATTAACGGTGGCGGCGCGCAATGCATCGTGGGTAAAATGGGCCTTCTAAACGAACTGCGTTTCGATGACACCATGTCACATTGTCAAGTTCAACGTACATGATAAAATTGATACTTTATTTGTAGGAAAAAAATTGGGCGAAAAGTATTCAATTGTCATGTAAAAGAGTTTGGTGCGAACGGAATCTCACGGCGTGTTGATCGGCATGAGTTAAGTTTCATGTTCCCGATGAACACCATCTTGTAGGTCAAACATTCCATGCAGCTTCAGGTCTTCTTTCGGGCGCTTACCAATTACAGAATATTTATGATCAGCGATCGATACGTTGAGAGAGTTGTCGGAACGTGTAACGAACACAATCTGTATCACACAGATCACATGTAAATTTGTAAACAACACAGTGTTGGTTAAACGGGGGTTAAAAATCACTGTTGACTGACAACGTGGAAGAAGCCAAACCCTTCCTTATTAACCAACACGGCGTGTTTGCCCGAAGTCTAGCCAATGTGTTTTCGAATGAATTTTCGTCTTTCCCGACCGCACTCTCCTCAGAGCTATGGTGACCTACATCAAATACTAAAGAATGAATTTTTACTCTAAGGACGGACCATTAGAAATAACCGGAGGGGGGAGACATTTCCCAAAAAAAATTCCTGCAAGGGAAACTTGTCAAAAAATAAAATCCTGCGAGCGGTGATATGTAAAAAAACAATTCGTGCACAGGGAGCGAGATGTATAGCACTTACGGTTATTAAAAGTATGGGATAAGAGGGAAAAGATAACATAAAACAATGCCTAAAGAGAATTGAAATTTTAAATTTGTCCTTCAGTACTTTTATTTGAAAACAATTGTTTGATATTTCTTCATACAACAAAACATAAATAGTATAAGTGGCTTGCTTTTTACACAGTCATCATTACCACTGTTAGTATATACTACATAAGTGAATAGTGCTTTTCGCGTGCGTTAACTCGGAGGTGATTAGCAAGTACTATTCACCTCCACGCAGCCGGAGCACGAGATTTTAAAATTTCCGACCGCTTGTCGGTATAATGTCACACAAAAAGTAATGTTTTGGTCCGCTAATTCAGTTTGTGTGGTATATACTAAAACAATTATTCACCTCAGTGTCGGTGAAAGTGGTGGATATTTACCTTGCCGCTCGCCGCTCGGTAAATATCCAACATTATTCACCTATAATTGTTAAATATTGCTATCACAAATAATTATACTAATTATTCTCTCAAAAAATTTTTCATAGAACACTAAGTAATATAAGAAATATAACATTTATATAACAATATACTTATGGCTTATTGGCCAAGCGTGAGGTCAAGATGGCGGGATGTTGGCCAAGTTCTTTTTTTGCTTGTTTATGGACCGAGACGAAGTCGATGTCAATAAACACGCAAAAAAAGAACGAGGCCAATATCCCGCCATCATGATCGAACAAGCGTGGTCAATAAAGGATTTATTATATGACTCAAAGGGCGCTATTAAAAGACAGTAAAACGCGGGACGAACGGGCTATCTCGAGCGGTCAAGATGGCTCCATCTTGACCTTGCGGGTAGCCAATCACAGCAGGAGAATTGATTCATCTTGACCACTGAAAGAGCCAGTCATATAATAATGTAATATAATTTTATTTTCTATGAAACTTTAACAACCATCAAAACAACAAAATGTATTGGATGCATTGAAGTGTCTCTGTTTCTAAATATCTGAATAATAACAATCTATATTATGACTCAATCTATATTATGACTCAATGGGCACCCTGCAGGGGGAGGCCCCCCCCCCCCCCCCTTTTTAACAGCAAGTAATTCTAACAAAAATCGAAGTTACGTAAACGTTTCTATTTAACGTTTTACCGAAAACTGGTTATTCATGTTCTAATGTAGGATAAGAAACACCGATTTGCTGACATTCTTTGAAACAGCACGCTTCCGTCATCTTGCTGCATAAAAGCGTCTTATACAATTACATTCTTTCTTCAATCGTAGAAATTAACTTAGAGCGACAAAGAAGCGCGGGGCTGCAAGGGAAAATAAGATATCTGGAGAAAGAATTAAAAAAGGTTGCGGATGAACGAGACGAGCTGAAAAAGCAATTAGATGAGAGCAATGAACAGCTAAAGAATGATCTCAAAACGCTTCTGGAAGACCTTCTCGGCAAAATGAAGACAATAGAAGGTTAGTCGGCAACTTGTACCTATTAAAGAAAACACGACACTTCGAACATAAAGAGTGAAATCAATCAAGTTGAAGAACTGTATCACGTGGCAAAAAAATTATTATTTATTCATTTAATTTATTTTACTTTTGCAATAGTATGTAAGCCTCCTGTAAGTAATGTAAGTAAGTAATATGTGGTATGTAGGTATGGTCTGCTAGTATCGTGATGTAAGTTTTAATATGATGTTATATGATGTAAGTTGTGATATGACGTGATGTAAGTATCATGTAAATATTATGTAAGTTATATAGGGATTTCAGTTAGTATGTAATTAAATAAAATGTTTAAGTAATTAAAAGAAACGTTCATCTGTTTTTAATCCCTTTTTTGCCTTTCGGATCCCGTTTTAAGTGAAGGGAAACTTTTTACAAAAGTAGAGAAGTACAAACTCAGTTTAACGATGCAGATGAGACTTAATTATATGTTTTATGGCATTTGCGTTTGCGACCATCACTGAGGAGCTTTTAATTTTAAACTCTTCATGATTTTTCAACCCAACTGAACAATCTGTCATAATCATTGGTTTAGGCAACATGAAAGTTAGTGAAATAGGCCGGAAACCATCCTTTAAATTTCAACAATCTGGTTGAATCTTATTTGTCAGAGATCGTTCACTCAAGGGAATGTAGCAAGGTTAAATTTGGCAAACTAATAAGTGAATTATATTGCTTGAAGGTAAACCAGAACGCACACAGGTTTCCCTGTCCACTAATGAAAGATAACAATGTTATTTCCAATGCTAAAGCATAAAGGTGACGCCCAACTATTTTTTACAAGGTGACACGGCCATTTGTTTGAAACGGCTTCGAGGAATTTTTAGTTTTTAACAGAAGACTGTGATTAATATTCGAAGAAAAAGGTTTGCTACATTTGCATCCTTTCTTTTACCACAGAACTAACAGCTGTCTTAGAAGACGAAAGGAAGAAAAAAGAGAAAATCGAGAAAGATCGTGACGAACTGACAAAAAAACTTCAAGATAAAGAAGAAGAATTAACTAACGCCTTCAAAAAGCAGCTGATTGAAGTTGTTAACGAAAAGGGAACAGCAACAGGTCAGACAGAACTAACAGACCTCGACAACAACGAGCTACAGCCGTCACCAACTGTCCGGGGTTTGGAGATAACTACAGAGGAAAACACATGCACAGAGGAGGAGAAAGTAAAAACTATATTTAGGCAGCTTGAACACTACAGAAAGCAGGAAATGCAACTTTTTGTAAAAGCAAAAGAGTTGATCGAAAATTATTTTGAAAACACTTCTGCTGATTTAGAGGGCAACAGTCAAGGCGCGCTAAAGAAAAACCCAACACAAACCAAGAAAGCAAGAGCCTTCTTAAGACCTTGGAAAAAGAAAGAGAACTTGTTCTGCAGAAAAATAAGCTACAAAGCAAGAAAGAGGATCTCGGAAGAAAATTAAAGGAGAAGGAGAAGTCAATTAAAGAGCGTGACGAGAAATTAAGTGAATTTAAGAAGAGGTGTGATCACCTTCAACAACAATCAGATAGTAATTCTGGAAGAGTAATAGAACTCCAAGAAAGTCTGAGAAAATGGCAAGCCAGGAGCGAAACTTTGGAAGACGAAATCCGTAAAAGCAGGATCTTTTTGAATGGTAAGCACCAATTTGTATAGAAAACAGCAGTACCTTAATGTTAATGTATAAGTGATCTTGAAAGTTCTGGATTACAAGACTACATTTTGAATACATTCAAAATTACAAGTACCTTTTAATCCGAAATTTGTAGTATATTCAACAAAATTAAGTAAAAACAACGTAAAAACAAAAAAGTTCCCCCTGGCACTGTTAAAGGGAACGTCCACTCTTAGAACAAAGTCACGCTAAATTGTTAAAAATAATTGCTAGCTTCCAAATTTTGTTTTGAAACGTGATGTAATATTTAAGTGTACAAAAAAATCTATATCATTTTCGCCTATTTTCGCTTTCAAATTTCCCGGGCGCGGCCATTTTGGATTTTATGACCTATAATGGTTGCAGCTATTGTCAGGAAGCAAATGAAGCAGAAAATCCTTTGTGTTAAACAATAGGGCACTCAAATGAAAAATTATCCTCCCAGTTGTAATGCAATTGATGCAATTGCGAAAAGAAGCCTGAAAAAAATTCAGGACTTCAACGGAATTTGAACCCGTGACATCGCGATACCGGTGTGATGCTCTAACCAACTGAGCTGTGAAGCCACTGACGTTGGGAGTGGGTCAATTATTGGTTCATATGTTCCCGTGAAAGAAATGAATGTGAATGATATATGAAATAAATCATACGTGAACTGCGGAAATAAAATCAAATGAATAATGATCCTCGCAGTTGTAATCGCAATTTATGCAATTGCGAAAAGAAGCCTGAAAAAAATTCAGGACTTCAACGGGATTTCAAGCCATGACCTCGCGATACCGGTGCGATGCTCTAACCAACTGAGCTGTGAAGCCACTGACGTTGGGAGCGGGTCAATTATGGGTTCATATGTTCCCGTGAAAGAAGTGAATGTGAATGATATATGAAATAAATCATACATGAACTGCGGAAATGAAATCAAATGAAGAATGATCCTCGCAGTTGTAATCGCAATTTTTTTCAGGTTTCTTTTCGCAATTGCATAAATTGCGATTACAACTGCGAGGATCAATCTTCATTTGCTTTCATTTCTGCAGTTCATGTATGATTTATTTCATATATCATTCACATTCATTTCTTTGTGCAGGCCAGTGATAGCAACTGAAATCATTCAAGTAGCTTTATCCATGTCGCGCTAAAGACATGTGAGCAGGAAAATTTAGAACATATTGCAAGAAGTGGATTCGAAGTTTGCTTCTCATGTAGCTTCAAGAGGACTTTAAAAAAAGCCTCCAGGACAAAGTTGCGTATGTTTTGGTGTTATCCGTGGGGTTATTTGTCAGTTTACGTGGTGGTAAAGCCTCAACAACTGAGCATTTGGCAATAACAATGGTTCATTTCAACCATATATAGTCCGGAATTTGGAAACGTTGCAGGTTTTCAAAGTCGTGGTCTCTGAGGACCACAATTAAAGGCTCCTTACAATTAAGAAAGAGTTAAATGGAGTAATTTTGCTGAATGTATTATGAGTAATGGAATTAATGATAACCTTTTTCCTTTTTAGCAGGGAAACGGACCCATGGTGCGCTTTGGATCATTTCACTTAAGCTTTCATTAAAACAAAAGCAAAGAATCGCCGTTGTCACGTCGGAAAAAAACAAACATTGGCTTTTCATCAGGCTTTCTTAAAGTGCAGTAAATAGATTTCTTTGAGAGATACCAGGCTTACATTACGGTTACCAGTTTTCGCTGAACTGCTACATCCATTCAGTATCCACTTTATCCACGGGGTGAAGCACTGACCTCATTCGGACTTAAGATTACGTTGTTTTCCCGAGATCCTTAGCAGTCTTCATTTTTAATAATATTGTTTCACATAATATTACATATGAAAAACATTCTATTAAACTTGTGCTTCTTTAGTCGAGAACACCTCATTTAGTCTCTAGGTTTTGTTGACTGGCTAGTGCAACTTTTATAGGAGTTTAAATTCACCGGAAATCGCTAAAAAGCAGTAAATGAAAACTGTGAACGACAGCGCCGTGAGTCTAATATACGGCAGTTGCAGGTTCAGAGTACAAAGGCGTAACTGGAAAAGAAGGAAATCCACGACCCTAGACCCTTCGGGAGCCACAAATGACACAGTTGTCTCAAATGCAATAACCATAGCTCAGTTTTCCTGAATACGATGTCTTTTCCTTTATCTGGTGAAAGCTCTCAAGACTGTAACAGGACGACCCTGTTTCCAATCTCATATTCATGATTGCCCATGCATCGGATTGCCCATCTTTTATATTGTGGATAATGTCACCAACTAAAATCCCACCATTCCTCTCTTTCTCTATCAAGCTGCAACTTCTCTAATATATTGATCCTAGTGATTACATTTGTAACTCAGCGCCTGGTTTCTTTAACCCTACCAAAGAGCTGTTTACTTCTGATATGTATAAAAATTGAGATATACTGTTAGCGACAGAGACTGGCTCGCTTAGCTTCCACGGTGACTCGTAGCACCTGTTGGTACTCAGCTGTTATAGCATGTGTTCTCTTTCATATCAATATTTTAAATTCACCAGCTAATTACAGTGGCACCCGATATAACGATCCTCGATATAACGATATTCCCGGTATAATTAATAATTATTCACCGAAGTGGAGGTGAATAGTGGTGGATATCCACCACTTTTACCGACACTGAGGTGAATAATTGTTTTAGTATACACCACAGAAGCTAAATAATGAGCACACCAAATCATTACTTTTTCCGTGACAATATACCGACAAGCCGTCGGAAATTGTAAAATCTCTCGCGTCGGCTGCTCGGAGATGAATCGTACTTGCTAATCACCTCCGAGTTAACCAATCAGAGCGCGCGAAAAGCACTATTCACTTGTGTGGTATATACTAACGATGAATATTGTGTCCCGGCAAAAGTTACAGGAAGATGTATGGGACAGAACCCCGATATAACGACGCGACTTCGAAATAACGATATTCCCGATATACTGATGAGAATCTAGAGGGTTGAAAGTAAAATCTTTCCCGATATAACGATATTGTCAGTATACAGTCACAATTTAAGCAAAATACTGTTGATGATGATGATGATGATGACGACGATGATGATGATGATGATGATGATGATGATGATGATGATGATGATGATACTGAATTGTCAGCGACAACCTACACCTCTGATTCCTATGCAAGCTACTGAAGAGGTGAAGGCAGTAAGGAATTCTGTAATTACGTTGGAAGATTCAGGCGAACGAAAGATAGAATTTCTTTATCTCTTCCGGCGATGGAGGACGCGTTTTTAAGTCTGCAAGTTAAACAAACGAGGCAAACCAAACTGAAGGAGTCCTTTCAGGAATGAACAAGTGTCTGGTTCTTTAAGAAACAATGAACACGTGAATTGGATAAGTAAAAACGATAACAGTCGCAACTTCAAATGTTTAAGTTTAGTTTTGTTGCACTTGTACGATTTACACCCAGACAGAATTTGCTGCGTAAACTTTGAAGAAAACGTCTAGTGCTCTGCTAACTGTTTAAGGACATTGCTGCGTGCTTGAAATGTTATAATTGTGAATCATTTGATAGTCATTACAAATTTCATTTAAAAGTATGCATTAAAATATTACATGTTAAGTTTACCCCGATATAACAATGTTTTCAGTTATTTTACGGCCATATCGTGCTGCGCGCTTGGAAATGTTACAATTGTGAATCATTTGATATTCATTACGAATTTCATTTTAAAAGTATGCATTAAAATATTACATGTTAAGTTTACCCCGATATAACGATGTTTTAAGTTATTTTATGGCCATTATCGTTATATAGTTTCCTTGACATAACGATATAATTTTACTGCTTCCCTGACATATGGTGATATCGGGGTTCCACTGTAATACGAAACGCCAATGAACATTGTTTTCCAGGAAAATATATGAAAGCTTGGCTTGTGTATGATCACCTGTTATTATTGTCAATGTAAGCAATAGAGTTATTATATTATCTTTTTATCTAGGCATTTTCCTACCGTTCGACGATCGTAAACCAAGGATTGATGTCATCCATCACTTGACGAATAATACTTCAGCAAAACCCAAAGCTACGCGTTCCACTGACGGGTCGGGAGAAGCAATTGATGTACTGCTCAACAGGAAAGGCCCAACCTGTGGTACTGAGCAAAAACCCAATTCATGGTGGTGGATTGATTTGGGTGAGAATCATCTTTTGTTCATCACTCACTATGCCCTGACAAATCAAAAAGGAGACCCGGCCCTTACCGTGCTTCAACTGAAAGGTTCAACTGATGGCCATGATTGGCACAGCCTTACTAAAACGCACATTAAAGATCACACTGATAGCTGCCGTCTCACAACTACTTGGCGTGTTAATGGCAAAATGCCAGGGTACCGCTACTTCAAGATCGTTCGAGCTACTAATGGAATTCATCTTTCTGCTATCTGGCTTTACGGAGTTCTTCTCGAAATTAAAGCATAGGGTGAATCCCTCGAACTGTAACAATGCTGAGACTCAATCCTCGATTTTCTCATGAGTTAGCTTATGCAGCAATAAGCATACACATTTATCACATATTTTTTGTGATGTGGATGACATGAGCCGTATTGTTTTTTTATCCTCATTTGTGTTTGGAGTATTTTTAAATTGATTTTTGTTTTTTCTTTGAATAGCTTCAGTGCGCTTTTTGCGCTCAAAGTGCTACATCGACAGTCAAATCGTTAATATCTGTTTCAACCGCCGATCCCCAAAATTTCTTGCTATTGTCGTTGTCATCTAGTTATTATTGTATGATTCTACTTAAGGCCCTCGGATTTCTTTTGGTAGTAATAAGAGAATACACGAAATAAGATTTTCCAAAAGAACGCATACTCTGAAAGCTAAATACTCTCAACGGAGGTGACCTGTCGGAGCAGCTCGTAGAATGGTCTGGATCGAGGGTGTGAACCTGACTTCCGGTGCCACATCATGAACTTGTTGCATCACGCACGATTTTCTCTCCAAAACTTTGCAGTGGAATCCATATTCTTTATAATTTATCCGAGTTAAAAAAATATTCTGATGCTTCTCGTGACTCTATTCATTCTGGTATCGGTGACAGAATGAACGGAACTCTATTCTGTTCAGTGTTGCCAAACCAGAATAGGTCCCAAAATAACTAGAATACCGTCTATTCCATGCAAGTATTTCTAAAAGAATGCGCCCATAGTTTAGATGATAAAATTGCAAGTGTATTACTCTATTCGTTAACACGACTGAGGGGTATTTCAGTCCCAGACGGCTCCTGGACTACTATTGGCAACTTATCTTGATTTTTAGCTACTCACTCAATTTGCGGGAGGTTTCACTAAGTTAAACTGCATCAGTAAAAGTTAGGGAATAAAGAAATTGGTCTCCGAATTTCTTGTGTGTGTTGAATGTGGAGACGATTTTCTATTTTGGTGCAATAATATCGGAAAATATCTCTTTTGGGATGGATATGATTAATTTTTCGATTCAGAAGTTACATAATATATAGCAAGAGCAAACGTTGTTTTTTGTACCACCACTGTTGCAACTGATCTTTCCGTGTTTGAATTAAATTTAAATCCACGTGTATGATCAAGAATTTGGGAGAAATAGTCTTGGTAAAACCCTAAAAGTCTACAGCACGCCAACATAAGCAACAGGGAACGCGAAAGACGATAATAAGGATTGGGAGACAGGGGCAAGCTCCCCCGGGAAATTCTTTATATTTGGGGCCTTTAAAATGACGGAAAAGGATTTAAAATCTCGGCGCCCCATAAGGTTTATCAGTTTATACCATCACAGGTATAAAAAAACAGGTATAAAATGGTTTATGATACACAAATGACACATACTTCCTCAGTATCAAAGTGGTCTTAGTTTAGTTATAAGCTTAAAATACTGTAATTTACTTGAACTTTCGCACCCTTAACTTTGTCTTAGCCCAACAAGGTAACCCTTCGGTAGTTCACAAGTCTGTCTCACCCTCGATGATAAATAACGATGTTTTAAAAACCGCTTTTCATTTTTTATGAATTCAGTATATCATTATATCAATTTGCTATTGATTTCTTAGTTAACCAAATCAAACAGCTTTTAATTGCTTTTTTCGAGTGCTAGCTTGTGGCCATTTAATTGTTTTTAAAAAGGAGTCTTATTCTACTGGTATACTTTTCAGAGCTCCATCTTTAATCATGATACTTAAGAGTAAACGTCTGTAAGGATCGAAGAAATGACGGAAACAGCTCAAAAGTCGGTTTGGCTCATACTTTTTATATTGGTAGGCACTAGTACCACACATTTCAAAATGATGTTTATTTACTCAAATATTCGTTAATTTGGGAGAAATTAATTTAAATCAGTTAACGTTATTTTTCGTCAACAAATCCCCAAATTCCCAATATTCATGACCTTAGCGACTCAGCTTATCGCAAAGTTTGATCCTTTTCCACACAATTCCGACTTGATTGAACCTTCTTTAGATTATTGATTGAAGAACAGTTGATTTTCTCTTCAAATAAATAAAATACGATTTTTTAGCCAAGCGTACCCACACCTCGTCTAAATCGTGTCCGGTAGGACCCAAAACAAACACGCCGTTAATGGCTGTGGTACGCCACGAATCTCTCCAGAAAATCTCTTGAGAGACCACGAAGGATTGTTTTAACTTTCTACCGTTTCAATTTTTAGGAATCTTCTACGGTTTTGCGACAAAAAGTCTCGAAAGTTTTTGAAATCTACTTGTAAATTGTGTGACAGATTACCGCCGTAGCGAAACAGTCCTCGGAAAGATCTCTTTTCTCCAAGCTGTAAATGTGAATCACTTGTGTAGTTCTTTTCAAAATTGAAATCAAGTGGCAAGTGGATCAAGTGGATATAATGGAAATAATTAATTTTATCAAAAATAGAAATCCGAAAGAACAGCTTGCAATGATTCTAAAAATCTATTTAAAACGTGACTTACCACAATGTTGAATAGACTGTCTTCAATTAAGCTGCATTTCGTTTGCCTTCTGTTTAAAGCCTGGATCACACTTGTGACATATAAGCATAAGCATGCATAAGCATAAGAAAACGCTAGTGTGCATTGAGGTGAAATAAGCATAAATATAAGAAAAAGAAACATTTTCCTTTTTCTTGTGCTTATGCTTTTGCTTATTTCACAAGTGGGAACCGGTGTAAAATAAGCATAAGCTTGAGCATAAGCGCCATCTTGTTTATCCACCGACGTGACTCGCACTGCACATGCGTAAGTCGCTAGTGTGAACATCATTATGCTTATGCTTACGCTTACGCTTACGCTTGTGCTTATGTCACAAGTGTGAACCAGGCTTTAGTTTCCTTCTCCCTGTCATTAAATCATCTCAATGAGTTTTATGCAAATGCATTGAGTTCTTAAAAGCTTTGCAACGTAAAGTTATCTCCAGTTGAATGTTTACGGTTTGACACGGTCCATTTGCTGACTTGTCACGCAATACATCACAAGCGAGGTCGCCAATGCGTAAAGCTCAAGTTACCCAAAGACTTAAGAATTGCAAGTAGCCTAGCTTAGTAGAAGTTCCTTACGAAAAGGAAGATATTAAATTGAGTGTAATCTTTCAAAAGTATAAAACGACGGTTACTAACCCTAAACAAACAAGATAACCAATCGTACTACCACCACCACCAACAACGAGGGGGGGTAAAGGATATTTTCGTGAGCCGTGAATTGCCTTTTTATTTCCCATGAAATGTGAAATGGCCGGTTTTTTCCTCGTGAAACGTGATTTTGGTAGTCACCGTGAGCCGTGATTTTTTATTATAATTATCCGTCAAATGAGATTCGGGTGTTAAATTCACTGTGAACTATGATTTTGTCTCATGTTTCTTTAATTTTGAGAGAAATTTTAACGATAGATGCCATCATATGGTACAGTTCGGTACAAACTATATTGCGCTCCATTGCAATATGAAACGTCATTCTTGACTCAGCGCTGTAATTGCCTTGGGAAGGTGTCTGGGATAGCTTTGCTCGTCAATGGAAACCGCCTCTGAAGGTAGCGAGATTCTACCAAATGTAACTTTTTGATGATAAGTTACATGGCAGACGGTAACAAGAAATCCTAAATCCACAAGGACAAGGCCCGTTTTCCAATGTTTGCCACGTTTTAAAATCGTGAGGCCGAAAATTAAACAATAATTGCAAGCACATTTTTACGTTTTATCCTGTATGTATTCGTTTGTTTGTGGGTGTTTTTTTTGGCTCTTCACACCCTAATTTGAACTTTGTACTGTCAACATTTAGTAAAAATAAAACTTAAGTTCTTTCACCAATCTTGTTACAATCCCTTATGAAGTCTGTGTGATCAGACGAAACCGGTCGAATTGTAAAAACGTTAACAAGAGCTGTTGCTGTGTGCTACTCAATAGTTTATATCCTAAAAAGTTAAGGACGTCAGACAAGGCAGTGCTTTGACTGTAGTTCTCCTTCTGACCAAAGTTAGGGACTGTATGCTTTATAAGATAGGAAAGGGGGCTGGAGTAATTTGAGGGAGGGTCACCAAAAAAAATATCAACGTTAGGGGACGGGTCATCCATTTATATCTCAATTCTAAGAGAGAATCATCCTTTTTTTTCTTGACTTAACCCGGTATAGCGTATGTGCTAAGTCAAGTCAAGTCGGTTTGATATATCAGTATTCTCACATACAACAGCATGTACAGTAAAGGCAGACATTTATCAAACAACTTTTCTACTTTCAGTTAAAACATCTCGTTATAGGTTCGTGAGCTTCCTTTACTGTACAGTTTCGAATGAATAAATGTTTGAAAACAATGGAAAATAGGCAAAACGTGGCAACTTACAACGTTTTATTTATTTATTTATTTATTTTATTTTTTTTTTTTTTGGGGGGGGGGGGGGGGCATCCTTTTCACTCTGACTGTATGTGAAGGGCCATGGTTTATATTCGAGACATAAGTGGAGGGCCAAGGTTATCCTATTTAACTATTGCAAAATTACTCCAGCCACCCCCCCTCCCCCCCCCTCCCCCATTCCTCCCACATTAAAAACGTACACTCCCTAAGAAATATTGTTTGTTTTTTTTTTCTCGTGAAACGCGAAATCCCCATTTTAATGTACGTGAAATGTGAAACGGCCATTTTATTTCCCTTTAAACGTGATCAACACTCCCCCCCCCCCACCCCCCTTTACCACCCTCAACAACAACTATCAAATTAAAACTACAAATTCCCGCCATTGCTTCTCTTATGCCTTTTGGATATTAAAGCAATATGCCCCTGTCCCTTTAAGTCCCAATCGTACAAATTTGAACGACAGACAGGCCTACTGATTTCAAGATTGCTAACGCTTTCACATTCAGAGACCTGATTATTATGGTCCGTTTATAGTGTCAACCAGTAACTGTTTCAGGCTTTAAGAGCCAATACACTGAGAATAACCTTCATTTCTCGTTCCATATCATTATTTGTTTTCAAGCGAAGCCAAAAATGGCCGTTTAATGTGCCCTGGAGCAAAGCTAAAAGACATACATCTTTGCTTTCAATTCTTTAATTGAAAAACACATTTGGAAAATAAAATTCCCTAATGAGAGCAAACCTTGATCTCGTGACTAAGGATTTATCTCTAAATTTGGCCTCTCACCCCTACAACGAGTCGAGCACCAGCCATTTGATTCGAGCCACTGTTGAAAGCCTTCGGTTTCTTTTTTGGCACTCGAATTGCATTCTGGGTAATTTGGATGCCACGGCGAAATTAAAGTCCGGCTATATTCATTTTCTAGAGCCAATTCCGGACCTACTGGCAAAATATGGTACCCGTTGTGTTCTTTGCAAGTCAAATATCGCCAAAATTGCCTTGCTAGGTCCAAAAATCTATCACGGAACGGCCAGAGAGACGAACGTCACTTGTCAGAACCGCCATGACTCGACACGAACACTTTTGGTGTACCAGTCGTTATGAAATTATCTGTCGCCTCTGGTTTCGTTCAGAAGTTTGCCTCGACTCTCCATTCCAACTTAATGATGCCAACCTAGGAACTTCTGCAGTGAAAAATGGCTCGAAAACACACTTATAAACTGAGTACCTACCGATTACAACTTGTTACTGTCCCGAGTAAAACAACAACGATACAATACAATACTTTATTTTCACATTTCCTTCTTACATCACATGGCAGCGAAACTACGAAAGGTCTCATCGACGGAGCATGAAGAATCCAGTAGCGACGATGAAGACCAACAAGATGCAATTGAGGCTGAATCTTTGTATTCAAACTTTCACGCAGTCGTCGAGGATGAGGTTGCTTTGCGTCACCCTATTTTTTCGCTCTCGCAAAACATGCCATTTGGTGCACAATAACAAATTATCGAGTTTATTAATAAGAATGCTGAAGTAGATTTGTGGGGATCTCGGATTAAATGCAGATGATATTACACAGAGAGGGAAAACCCATATATTCAGTGACAGAAACAAATTGTCCAGGCTGTCAGGGAACGTTCTTGTTCTGTGAAACAGTGAGACCAATTACTATGGTAAACGTAGCAGTTAATGTTGAAACAGTTGTACCGCTAATGAGAAGTACCTCTTAGCAAATGTTTCAAATCGGCGGCTACACATGCCAACGATCCCATAGTTAAAAGGACTTACCTTGTGACAATAAGGATGCTATAAAGCATATTTAGATGCGACTACTTAAAAACCACGCACCCATAACCAAGATCCACGCTTCAGCTTAATGAATCCAACCTGCCGAGAAAAGTCACCCGAGCAACGCACTTTGATTGTGTAGCTTGGTTACTGATATAATAGAAAAGTCCCAAAATATTGTCCAACAACAGATATTTTTTCAACTTTTCATCGTTTCAAAAAAAGAAACGATGTTAAAGCCCTTAGAAAAGGTTCGCAAACTACGTTCCTGAGGGGGGAGACCTTTTCTTAAACTAGATCGAAATGTCGTATAATCATCCTAGACGGTGCTGCAGAAATAACAAAAGCGCAAACTCTCAAACCTTGAAGTGGGAGTATACTACCCCTGGCAACCCCTGAAACCCTCTAACGCGTCGTTACTGTTCCCCCCAAAACCCCGGCGACCCCCTGGGCAAAACCCCTATATGAAACACTGCACTGACCTGGAATCCCTGTGGTCAAACACGATGGGGTGGGTAGCTGTATAGTGGATAAGAACCTATTTCTTTTATTTTGCAAAAGGCATAAGAGTAGCAATCGCGGGAATTTGCCATTTTGATTTTGTTGTTGTTGTTGGTGGTAGTACTATTGGTTATCTTGTTTGTTTGTTTAGGGTTGGGAGCCCAGTTAAACCTTTAACCGTCGTTTTATACTCTTGAAAGATTACACTCAATTTAATATCTGTTAAAGGGGCTACTTCCTTTTCGTAAGAAACTTCTACTAAGGCTACTTGCAATTCTTAGGTCTTTGGGTAACTTGAGCTTTACGCATTGGCGACCTCGCCTGTGATGTATTGCGTGACAAGTCAGCAAATGGACCGTAAACATTCAACTGGAGATAACTTTACGCACAGGCTTCCCAAAATCATAATTCGACTCTGCATCTGTCCTGTGTGGGACAGCTTGTTTATGTAGAGAATTGTATGGGAAAGTCACCGATCGTAAAAAGAATTGTGTAAATAACTATCTAATTAGAAATAAAGTTTTCCTACCTCAAATGTGTCGCGTACTTGTCTCTTGTGCCGATTTGGAAGCCATTCTGACAACGTTTAGTGAAGTTATTCGAAATCGTTGTCTCTCCTTCTAAAAGAAGGAGAAGGCAGACCACTCCATCGATCGCATCAATCGCTGGCCAGACATCACTCCACAAATCGCTATCTCCTCAAAAGAAAAAGTCCCGAATCGCAATAAAACCAACAGTTCCATAAAGCCCATTAAATTTCACTCCACATACGTGTGCTTCGGCGGTCGAAAGACTCGTGAAGAACGAAATATTTGGCTTAAAGTTCACTTCTTCGGCTTTCCTGATATGCTTGTGACCGACTTCGAGTCAACGGCCGCTACGCAAGGTCAACTCTGATTGGTCCATTTGAACCAAGTCACGCGCTGACAATAGTCAACAGCGTGACTTGGTTCCCACAGATTTAGAGCCGAATTTTGAGCTTGGGAAGCCGGTGTTGCAAGCTGTTCTTTCGGATTTCTGTTTTTGATAAAATTAATTATTTCCGTTATATCTCAATGTGCCACTTGACTTCAATTCTGGAAAGATCTACAAAGTTGATTCACGTTTGCAACTTAGAGAAAGCGATCTTTCCGAGGACTTTTAATCTGTCATACAATTTACATGAATATTTCAAAATGGCGGATAGTGAAAAACTTTCGAGACATTTTGTCGCAAAACCATTGATGATCCCAAAAATTGAAACTGTCGAAAGTTAAAACAATCCTTCGTAGTCTCTCAAGAGATTTCCTGGGGAGATTCGTGGCGTACCACAGCCATTTACGGCGTGTTTGTTTTGGGTCCTACCGGACACGTTTCAGACGAGGTGTGGGTACGCTTTGCGAAAAAATCGTATTTTATTTATTTGAAGAGAAATTCAACTGTTTCTTCAATCAATAATCTAAATAAGGTTCAATTGCGTGGAAAAGGATGAAACTTTGCGAATAGCTGAGTCGCTAAGGTCATGAATATTGAGAATTTTGGGGATTTGTTGACGAAAAATAACGTTAACTGATTTAAATTAATTTCTCCCAAATGAACGAATATATGAGTAAATAAACACCATGTTGAAATGTGTGGTACTAGTGCCTACCAATATAAAAAGTATGAGCCAAACCGACTTTTGAGCTGTTTCCGTCATTTCTTCGATCCTTACAGACATTTACTCTTAAATGCTACATGCCGAGGTTGAAACTTTAGCTCAAGGCTTTTGATGACATGTTAAGTTGTCTCGTAGAATGTTTCTACTTCGTCTGGTGAAAAATATAAGTCACTTCCTCCTGAGAGGAAAGTTTGGGCGAAGACGCTGCCACAGCTGTACCCGCTTGGTGGACCATACGTGTAGCCAAGATATGCTTGAGAATATCTGTTGGATGATGCGTAGTCGGAAACATAGATGTCGTGACCTCCTCCGAATATGGGCCCATACGATAAGCAAATGTAAATGGAATAGCGATGAGAACTATACAGTCCTGTTTGAGGCAGTTTCACAGGCGCCCATCCAGGCTTGTTCACCAGTGAAAAAAGAAAGGCTTTAGAATCGTACTGATACCTCAAACAGCTGGAAACTAAAAGAAAACGTAAATGTTAAAAAAGACGAGTTCCATTCACTTAGACTCAGCGAGCAATCGCAGTTTTGCTCCATTGCTGAAGTTCTCCTGTTTTGTTTTGTTTTGCTTTACCAGCACTTTTGCAAAGAAAATATTAGAAGTTGTACGAAAAGAAGAATTTAACACAGTAAGGAGAATTCAGATTTCAAGATGTCTAAAAAACAAAAGGCGAGGAAACAGTCACAACAGTTATATTGCCTATATTTGACAATGTTAGTTAAAATTAAGTTATAAGGGGTGTTAGAAGCTAAGATATTATCAAATAATGTTACTGTCCTTGAAAGTGCAGCCTACGTAGTAGGCAATGGAGAAGCTCCGCCGGCACCACTCACACCTTATTTTTCTCCAGCGTATCAAGCGAATTATAATACGTTATTTAACTGAATAGTTTGTTTCAGTATAATCATACGAACCATTTCAGCTTGACAAATGAAGCAGGTTCTTATTCGAAACATTTACTAAAGCTCAGAAGAGTGTGGTGCAGACCTTGGTCTGCTTTAAGGGTCGCTGGAAGCACACAGTTTAGTACAAGACCTAAATTCATACAACAGGAACAACACTATCTGGTACTAAATAATAATAAATGAATAAACGGGGTTAGTTTCTAAGGAAACTGTGGTGCTGCGTCGGTGGGGGAGTAAAACACCAAAATTTGGTTTATCAATGGAGTTGATCATGTAAATTGACCACCATACAGGGATTCACAAAAATGACATTTCGAGCGTTAGCCCTTCGTCAGAGCGATAAACCACATTTTCTACACAATAATAGTTCTATTATTTTCTATTGTTCATGCAGTTATTGCTTGTCAGGTTCATTAATATAATGCAAGCTTTAGTGTTTGTACTCTACAATCAAGTGAGTCTGATTTTCCGTTTACTCTCGGTATAGACGTGCAGTAAATAATACAAAAGTTTGGATTCTTCGTTTTGTTAGCCAGACACACCATCAAAGCAACATGCATACGTCGGTGGTTGTTGTTGTTGTTGCTAAATACACTGTTCTTGTTCTGATGATTATTCTTATCTCTTATTATTTATAATTATTATAAAGCAAGTTTACTATTGTTTCGGGTGACCTGTCAATAACTCACTAATTCAAACAAATTTTAAGAGATAATTGTTTTCACTATAGAGTTAAGAAGCTCTTTAGCCTGATTCCTCACTACAAGCTCATCCAATATGCAGGAACCACTTTAGCCTATCAAAGATAATCATGGCTTCTTTTATTGTGTTTTTACTACACTTAAAGACTAAAAATAAATACCTGCTCCTTGACGCTATTATCTTAGTGTTATTGGCAACCAAAATAAGTCACTTACCCCAGGACAGGCTGGTGTAGCCTCCAAATATATAATTACCGACTTTTACAATCGTAACAGTTGGACCCTTGTTATCGCACTGTGAGTGAAACGTTGATGCAGCCCAGCCGTCTACAGATGCACGCCAACAACGCTTCCAGACAGATGACTGGCTCTGTGCAACAGGTTTAAGCCAGTTACTCAGTGGCGTTAAGTAAGCCACATTATTTCCAAGAATAGCAGAATTAGACAGCCCAGCTGGAGAAAATTAAAAGGAAATAAAACTAATGAGAACACCGGTTCATTCATCAATCAACCTTTTAACGCCCTTCCAGCCATTCATGGCCATTCCGTGCCTCGTTCTTCCAAAAAAGCGTGCTGACATCGAGGAACGGAGAGAGCGGTGGATACTGTATGCTTCTCTCACAAAACAACATGCATCATATCACATGTCGAGCACAGCGTACATTTGTTGAAAATTTCCGACTGAAATCATAGTAAAGCCTATCACCAAATCTTGGAAGACGGTATAGTCTGAAGTGTAGTCTGAAGTCCGAAGCATAATTATAGTATCACAGTATTATTTCAAGGACCAGGTTTGTATCATATTCCCGGGCACGATTTACCCTCGGTCTTGATGAGTTTTGATATCACATTCTCATCCACATTAACCCATTGACTACCGAGCATTTTGTCGAAAAAAACCTTTTGAAGCTCGTCGAGCCGTTTTGTGGCCAGATTCTAGCCAAAAAGAACCAAAACTGCCCAAAACTATGTTTGCTGGTGGAGTTAATCGCGCCCTTCTGTCCCTGATGTTTAATATTAGCTTTCTAAGTTCGGGCATGAACAGAAAACAAAATTTGGGGTTGAAAAGTTTCACCGCCCCCTCTCCTTCTATCTTTCGCTTTCTCTCCTCCCCTTTTCTTTCGCTTTTCTTGCCTCGCTTTCTTTTTCTCTTGCTGGGCATTTCCCAGGCCTCCTTTCAGTGGGAAAAGATTTGTGGCAAACTTTAAGGATCATAGGATTAGGTGGAAGGAAGTGTAAGTGTGTCGTGGAACAAGATTTTCATTCAAATTTTCGGCTCAACGTCACTTGGTGTTTTTGCGTTTTCTCCGGCCTGTTTGACGGAATGCTGCTCATTTGGGTATAGTTTGGAAGATCTCTTCCCTCTACACATGCTAGATGTAAAAGTCGTCCGTGAGCATTAAAACTGACGACGTCACAAGCGGTACAAGGGACGTGGTTCTTCGCGGCCGGTTTTGGCCGGCACGGGTGCCAATGGGTTAAGTGGTCATGATAAGATTGCGTGTCACGTGGTACAGATCATACCCGCATAATTTAGATAGCATTGAAATCCATCTCCGATGAATCCTTGTTGAATGTTGCAGGTGCAGTTGAAAGAGCTTCGATAATTTGTGCACGTAGCAAATTGATGACAATAATAATTGTTTCTGTTACACTCGTTCAGATCTGTGCAGAAATATAAAAAAAAATAAAAATTTATGAAGTCAAATAACATAAAAAAGAGATGAAATGACTCAAAAGATTATAGAGCATGATTTACTAAGCCATTCTAAAGCAACGAAAGGCTTGCTTTATAGACTAGCTGCTTCACAAATGTAACTCTTTTTTTTTTTGTAATGGGAAAATACATTGGAACAACAATAATTATTAAAACCTCTATAAATACATAAATAAGAGTTGGTAAACCTGATTTCCCCCTTGGTTTCGTAAACTGCACAGCACTCCACCTTTTTTTTTTTAGGTGGCGCCCTCTTTAAAACCCGAACTTACAAGAGGAGGCACCTTCCACTGTAAGAAACCCAAATCGCAGGTGCTGATGACTTAACAAATGCGAAAATGTTTTTTTTATTTTAAATTATCTACTGCAAGCGAAATTTAGATATCAAAATAGGTAATAAAGTAATTAACTAATGCAATACCACTAAAGTTAGGGGATCATCAAGGGGTTTCTACGAACAATTATTTCGACGTGTTAAAGTAATAATGATAATAACAACAACGACAGCAGTAGCGATAATGCTGATCATGAAAATAACGATAACGATGACAATGACGATGGCGACAGCAATGACGTCCTCAATCCTTTCATATATTCAGTTATGTCGATGCTTATTTTCGATTATTTTGTAATGTCTTTTTTTTATAGTTTTTAACTTGCCCCGCCTCCTGTAGCTGTATATTTGTTTGAATGTAAGGCCCAGAAATACTGACCTCTGTTGTCGACTATTACTTTATAAAAGTTGTTATACTGGCATGTGTTGAATAGCGCATAGTCGCAAATGTGTTAGCACGGTTTTCCCGTTAAGAACTTAGTAGGCTTAATTGTTATCCGTCAGTTTCAGAGTTAACATTTTCATTCACCCGGTAGCACTTGTGAGGACACTGAGGGTATCCATCTTCTACTTGTTACCCCTAGGTACAAGCACACATTTTCTTTCTTCAATCTTGCAAACGCTTCCCGTTACGGTTGGTACGTCAGCACCGAGTCTGAACTCATCATTTTCTTTGGTTTCTACCTTTTTTCCCCAAAAGAATAGGTAATCCAACATACGGTGCAAAGATTTCCCAGCGACCCTTTTGCAGCCTCCCTCCTCTCCCCTTCCCCGGAAAAAAAGGCGTCTTCGTGCAGCTCCTTTTAGTATCTCGCCCCCTCAAGGGACAGATCTTGAAATGTTTCTTTTTCGTACCTTTCTTACAAGTAAACTGATGACAGTCACTGCACCTCACGTCATTCCATTCGTAGTTGTGCTCCACACCAAGTGCGTGTACGCAATCTTCTTCCCCAAAGTTGTTCGGTTGGTTTTTGGCCCAAGCTGTGAAATTCCCAGCTCCGCGATCCGCCCAAATGAAGCGTCCCTCGGTGGACATGTCATTAAAACCCAACCACGACTTTTCTCCATTGTGGCGGTGCTGCAAGTAGACATTTTCTTCATTTGTGTTGACATCAGCAAGTACCGCGTACTGTTGACGGCATGTTTTTAGCGCTGTTGTCCAGTTTGTGCACGTCTCACTTGTGTAGTAACAGAAGCCATTAAAGTAGCTCCATCCAGGATCACAGATATCTGCACCAAAAATAATCGTTTAATTTCGAACAGTCAGAAATATCAAGGGCCAATTTTACCTAGCATTCTCTTTCGTCGCATAAAACGAACAGACTTACAGATGAGAATCACTTATTTACTTCGCAATTTGGACCTTGAACCTAGGGAAGAGAAGCGTGCCGCTTACTGCTTTTTGTGGTTGCAATTGCTGGACTCATTCCAGTTGGTTGTGAAGTTTGAATTCTATATGGCGATGCTGAAACGCGACCAACCGACTGGCTCTACAAACCCCACAGTGACTATGTTTTGTTTTTACTTATTTGAACCAATCACAACCCATTTTTTTTTAGGCCGAGTTCACTAAACGTTACAGAATACAGATTAAATAGACTCAATGGAGTAACGTTATTTAATTTGTCGCAAAGTTGAGTACTTCATCTTTGATATTCTATTTTGGTGCCTTCTCTTAACACTAGAGCAGGTTATCGCATACCTGAAAATTTGCCTGAAATTCCAGCCGAGCTTGAATTAAAACACATTGGTGTCAATCAAAAAGCAATGAGATTTTGTTAAGAGTAAACCCAGCATAACATCTGTTAGTTTATCAAAATGCTCTGTTTGCTATGCTAACGCACCTGTAAGGACGGCATAACTCACTGATAACGGATCGTAGCGGGTCTCGTACAATTCTTTGACGCAGGCTCTGAACCCAGAGGAATTCATGTTCTATAAATATAAACATTCAGGAAATTTACTGGCTGTTCTTTCTGCCTTACCCGTGCCAGACAATTGCAACAGCTTAGCTGTACCAGAGAAAGCTTTAATTAGTACCCTTGTTTAATATTCAAGTTGCCGATAGAGGTTCTTCGCTTAGTTTTCGGTTGCCTAAAATGTTGACATAACTAATCCTTTTTTATTTTGTCGTTTTTTGTCATATTTTGTTTTCGTGTTTGTTTCAGTGTTATTAATGATTCTTTTTTATTGTCCCCACTGCGTTAATGAATAAAGTAACACTGAAAAGCATGTAGTCCCAGTATATTCGTTAAAAATGTGCAATTAACAGTTACACATATATGTATGCATGCGATTCTCTCAGTGACTTGAGAGATTTGATGGGCCACACTGATCACTTGTCACTAAGTGCTTTAAAACTCCAAGACGTGTTCTTAGCTCTACTTTGTAAAGGCCTTGGGAGAAGAGAGTGTGGTAGAGGAGGTCTTATTGTTTTGCATAACCAGGTATAAAAGAAAATCGTACCTCAATCCAGGTCGCAATACCATTGTGGACTGGAGCCGAGTTGCCACTTTCGGTTGTGCTGTGATTGGCTGATAGGAGAACTGTGGGTGTGCTGTTGTAATTTCTTGTAAATGAGACGAACTGCAAACAAAAGTACTAAGGTAAGGCTGTTATCCCTTCTTGATGCTATTGAAAATAGGTTATTTAAATAAATGAAAAACAAGTTTAAAAAAATTGAAGAAAAACAATGTAATAGATTCAATTTCCTCAGCAATCTTGATCTGCTTGTAATGTCACATGAATTAATGCTGTAACACTATTTTATACATAAATCATGACATATGCATACTGAAGATTTCAAACGGCATCACATACTGGCATACTTCAAGTGTTAAAAGCTCACATAGTGTATCTTATTACTTAATGCAATGATAAACAATTAAGTGTGAATTGTAAGTGTACAGTGAAAATCAAGGGTGGGTCTAATGGCTAGATTCTCTACCCTATATGTTGTAGGCCTTTCAGTAGCATGGCTTGTAAAAATTGCATAAAATAGTCATTCCCTCCATCGCATGGTCCGCAACATTTAAACATGTTTCGCATGAGTTCATGTTTCCTTATGATGCCATGCAACCTCATATTTTCTAAATATGCCAAAGCGACCTACCCTTTGCATTTGTATTGTGCACAAAGAGGTTATAATATCACAGAGCCAGATTCCGGCTTACTGGGTAATTCCAGTGATGCGCATGCACGGCTTCTACTATTTCATCTCTGGATCTAGCTACTTTTATCTGACAGTAAGCATTGTTGTTTTCATCTGTTGGTGGATTTGTGTTTGGAAAATGGACAACGCCATGCTCGGTAAATAGTGGCTTGTGAAGTTTCGAAAACGCAAACCAGTTCTGTCAAGAAAGATAATTAAACGGCACTGAATTGTTAAAATGATCGACCTTGTCTTTGGTATTTACGCTTAGTGGACATTAGTGCGCGACGTGTTCTGAGACATTTTTTTCACATAATGTTTGGACAATTCCTGTCATAAACAAACCCTGAAAGTATTTGTTAGTGTTACGTTAGTAGCAAAACTCCTTTCACGGTTTCTTTGTTCAAGAAATGAAGATCTCCTCTAGGGTGACGCCCTTCAATAGGACAGAGTGACAGTTGTGGCGGTCAGGCTCAGAATTGGCGGACTTTTAACTATAATCACACTTCTTACTTTTCGGTTTTTCCATATAGACTATTATGCAATATCATTTCAAAGCTCCAGTTATATATGTTTGGAATTATTAGAAGCAGTTGCTTTTCATTCCGACGATTTTTCCTTTTTACTATCACAACATTTGTTTAACACCTACCACGTTAATATCTTCATGCTTTCCATCAAAATTTTGCATTTCACGAAGACACGTCTTGAAAGAATCCTTCGTAGTATCCTCATTCCAAATTAGAGCTGCATCGTATTCTTTCCCAGTCCTTAAATGTTCTGACGTCACAAGAACTACTGGTGCCTCCACAAACTTGCCCTGAAAACAAAGAGCATACGAAATTGTTTGACGTTGGTTGCACTTCTGGTATTTGAAAAGGAAATATGGAGGTCATAGAGATTTTCGCCCTGAGATATATTTGGATTGTTATTGCTAACGAACTGCCAAAGTAAAGAACCGTTAGCCTCCGGTAATAATCCTTCGACCGACTCTAATTACTCGGAGAGTGCAATTCTGTAACACGTGCAAACCTCTAGTCATAAAATATTGTCTTAAACTGGGCAACATGTCATACTATTAGTTTGCTATTAAAATTTCTATAAAATTAAGCGAACGCGCACTTGCGTTACTGGATCTATTCGTACTGGCCAAGCAATAAATGAACTTGTAAAATGCAAATCATCCGAGACAACGAGGTTTTAGAAAAACAAGAAATTCTGCGAGAATTAGAAGCGGCCTTTTTGACCATCCGAGCCGGATTAATGCACTTTGTCACCTTTCAGTTGGCATGACAGTCAATTCGTCACTCTGAATGATAAAGAATTTAAAATTCGATTATGCGTTAGAGAAGGTTTTGGTGGCCTGGTGGGTTAGTGCGCTCTTTTCGTACTGTATTGACAGCTTAGGGTCGGTGGTTCAAGCCTCAACAAAGTGAAGTTTTTTTTTCTTTGATCTCTTTTTTTTTCTATTCCTTTTCACTTGTTGTGAAATACTGCTCAAAATAAACGCTTTCGAATAAATTCCTTTCCTACTGGATGTACATCGGAGTAATTTAATTCTGACAAAACATTTCTTTCCTCTATAACCCTTGAGCATTGAAAGGCTTTTAAAGAGACGATGCGTGACCGACGTAATGACTTTATTTACTACAAAATTATCTAGTGACCGCAAGAGATGTCTCATCAGCGCAATCGGATAGCGCAATCGGATAAGGGATTTGAAGGTCACGAGTTCAACTCCGGGCGCCGTTATTAGAAAACTTATTTCTTTACTTTATGTAAATGTTTCTTCCTCTGGCTGAGAGGGGCACGGAACGCTCAAATAAATTCATTTCCTATAATTCTGACTAAACATTTCTTTTTGAAAGGATTTCGCCACTTTCGACTCTGACCCCTGTATTTTATGGCCACCAAAATCTACAAGTTCAGTTTAAAAACATTTACGGTCTTCCGAATAGCTTTAGTTAAGTCATCAGTGTTGTGAAATACTGCTCAAAATAAACGCTTTCAAATAAATTCCTTCCCTACTGGATGTACATTGGAGTAATTCAATTCTGACAAAACATTTCTTTCCTCTGTAACCCTTGAGCATTGAAAGGCTTTTAAAGAGACGATGCGTGACCGACGTAATGACTTTATTTACTACAAAATTCTCTAGTAACCGCGAGAAGTGTCTCCTCACCGCAATCGGATAAGGGACCGAGATTGGGATCTTAAGGTCGCGAGTTCAAGTCGCGGCGCCGCTATTAGAAAATTAAGTGCTTTACTTATGTCATTGTTTCTTCCTCTGGCCGAGAGGGGCACGGGCCTCTCGGCGGACACCACGACAAAAAAAACTAAAAAAAAAAAAAAACGGGTAATTTAAGAAGCGGCTCGTCGCTAAGCGACGGCCGCTTAACAAAAAAGTTTTACAACATGATGACCTATGGTAAGCATCTATCGCCACTAAATGCTGCCTAAGATTACAATTAGCAGTTGACGTTACCATGCCTATCGAAAGCTGCGGAAAAGCCTACCATATAGGTTAAGAGTAAATCATAGCATATGTTTTGGACGAATGGAAATATTACTGGTTTCAGTTAAATGTTAATTGGAATAATTCTCATTTTTGATCGGTCTTCAGTAACCTGTAACATAGATACAGTGAGCTGAGTAAATTCACGCAGTCAAATTCAGTACACTTATTGAAAGTGTGCATCATATTAGTGAGCACGATCATTGCGTAAGCAAACTCGACCTTTCCCACTCGAGGAGCTTGCGCGGTTTAAAACATTTTTCGTCCAAACAAAATGGACAAAGAATTAAATTTTATAAGCACGCCAGTTGATGAAAAGCAAAGCATACAGATGTCATGGCCGGCGGCGAGCGTTCCACACATATTAGGACCAATTATATAAAAAGTCAGAAAGAAGACCCCCTCTTGCGGAATTTTTTTTTTCAACTTTTTGCCGGTTTTTGTCAAGCTACTCTTCAAATAGCAATATTGTAAAACAATTTAATTTGTTCATGTATTTAGCTGTGCCCATATCAAGCTATGATGCACTTGGGATGTTTGGAGAGCATTCATGAAGCATAAGAGTTCCTTATTATGAAAGGTGTTCGTCATCGTGGTTTCAAATGATAGCTTAGTTAATCTTTTGTCTCACGATTGAGTCACAAAGATGTGGATCGCGACGTCTCAACCGCTATACTGCTGGTCTTCATCAGGCGATGGTGTCGACTGGTTGCGTGTGAGAATAAGAAGCACCGTGGCTGGTCGTGATTGGTGCGTTTCGATCCTCGCTCAGGCTGTTGTTGATTGGAGGATTTCGATCCTTGTCGTTCATACTAGAAATTGTTCCCTCGGCGGTCCGCTTTGGTACTGATCGGCTGCTGTGTTAATAATGAGCTTTATTTAACCAGGGAACATCTTCAGCAGTCCGTTCTCCCAGGTGCCCCTAGGCATCCACGCTTCAGGAATTTCAATTCCACTGTCAATTCCACTGTCCCTGTTGATGTTGTTAGGGTGAAGTCTTATGTGAATAGCCTCTTTAACCCTACGGGTTTACCAATGTGGGTCTCGGTCAATAAATTTAACTTCGTCTCAGAGAGGATAATGTCCGGTCGCGTTGCTATGTTCTGAAACGGCGGAGGATTGGGTTCGAGCAAGCCGTATGTCTCTATCGTGTTCCTTAAACCGTTCATGCATAGATCTTCCTGTCTCTCCAATATAAACCTTACCACATTCGCAGGGAATCTTGTAGACTACTCCGTCTTGTTTTACTGGATCGACAATGTCCTTAGGTCGCACTAGGTGTGATCTAAGAGTTGTGTCAGATCTGAAAACAGTCCGTATGCCTTGTTGTTGTAGGCAACGGCGAAGAGCCTCCGATGTGCCTTTGACGTATGGCATTGTTCGTCCCTTAGTTTTCGTAAGATTTTTTACAAAAGAAAACGGATAACCGTTAGAAACAAGGACCGATGAGAGGTGTTTCTTTTCAAGAAAGATAACTGATGGTTTTGTTACGACAATACCGCGTTTTACAGATTGCGGGTGGTGTGAATCATACGCTAGGTACTGGTCAGTGTGTGTAGGCTTTCTACAAACACTGGTAGAGAGGTATCCATTCGAATCCTTAATGATCAACGTATCAAGGAAGGGAATTGAGTTGTCATTCTCAGTTTCCATTGTGAAACGGATCGTCGGCTGTTGACTATTGAGGTGTTGTAAGAACGAGTCAACTTTGTCAATCGTGAGACAAAAGATTAACTATCATAAGAGTTCCTCTCGACTACCCCTCGAGGAACTCTTATGCTTCTCTTGCGCTCTACAAACTTCCTGCGTGCATTAGAAATCGATATACGCACGGAAGAGCATAAACCAATTATTAAATATTCGTAGCCTACCGCGGGAAAGGTAACATCTGCACAGTTCGTTCCAGACCGCCACTTCTGCAACTTTATCGTTCCCGTCAATCCCTCTGGCGGTGCTTCTTGATAAGCCACCCAGTCAACAGATGCAAATGGATTAAAGTTCTCTTCTTTTCGTCCAGTTTGCATGACACAGACAGTGAAATCTTTTGCATTGATTTTTTCCGTCCATGATGTAACTGCATCGTGGACTGTGACAGAGTCGTTTAGTTGCATGTGATTAATTGCAATTTGGACATGAACCCGTCTGTCCGGGTAAAATTTGTATGGCGGGAATGATATGATCTTGCAGGTGGAATCAGGCCATTTTGGAACACGGATAAGCTGTTCCCGGCATCGAGTAAGTGGAAACCCTGCAAATTAAATGAAGCACATAAGGGAGGTTATTTGCTTCAATAGACCCTTGTCAGTTGATTTCCAATGTGCAGGGCGAAACAGTAAGATTGTTTTGCAATTGAAAGGTTTGTTTCTCTCAGGAGAGAGAACAAACATTGTTTTGTCCTCCGGATTGTGAATTACTGAAAAGGGTCTATTGGTTTTTTCTACTTTGGTAGCGATTTGAATTTCAACGTATCCATCTTTTGGAAACTGCACATAAATTTAAAGAACTTCGATAGCTGAGCGGGATGCAACTGCGTGGAATATAAAACGTTATATGACAAGACAAGGCTTTGGTGGACATCCCAAATAGCAACAAGGAAAAGGTATATTTTCTGTTGACATATTTATTGTGATGTGAGATCTCCGTCAGATACTGTAGCTAGACACGCTGGTAGGAAAGCTGGTGCGTATCATGTCTAGGTAAAAGCTTCACATTTATCTGTCTGTCCATCTGTCTAGCCTTTTGTGTACTCAACAACTGTTTGCACTTCAAGTCGTGTCCTAAGGAGATTGCAACACAAATCTTGTAAAGATACAAACCTGCTTTTGAACATAATATGACGTTGCATATAGGTTTACATTACATTACTTTATTTACCATCGGATTGTAGAGTAGCTTGTGCAGCTAATATCTCCGTGCATTTAACCATGGTAATAGTAATTAATGGTAATGGTAATGGTAATGGTAAGGTATTTATATACTGCTCATATCACATAGTCTCATGGCGGTTTACATCACTGGCCGGGGGATTTAGCCAGACTGCTTGCACAGTTTACAATAAATGAAGTAAGGAATGAGTTTCCCCGTAATGTAGATATCTGGGACAGACGCTAGGGGTGGTCACAGCCAGAGTTTTGTTACGTCCCTAGTGGTTCTTTTACGTCCCACAGAATCAGATTAAGTGAAAGTACCGTGAGACGGGGCCTACGGTTTATCGTCCTTATCCGAGAAGACTAGAAAGTCTAACCATTTGCAGATGTCATTACAGAGGCAGCACTTTCTCCTCAGTTATTTAAAGACCCCGAGTGTTGGTCCGGCCGGGGTTAGAACCCGCGACCTCCCGCATGGTAGTCCGGTGCTTTACGACTGAGCTAACCGGTCTGCGGTCAGATGAGAGATAGACCACCACACCAGGAACTACGTCCCCTTCTGTTTTCGAACCGTGTGTGGGTTCTTTCACGTCCCACAGAATCAATTATGAAGAGGTGTGAGACGGGGCCTACAGTTTATCGTCCTTATCCGAGAAGACTAGAAAGTCTAACCATTTGCAGATGTTATTACAAAGGCAGCACTTTCTCCTCAATTATTTAAAAACCCTGAGTGTTGGTCCGGCCGGGATTTGAACCCGCGACCTCCCGCACGCACGTCCGGTGCTCTACCACTGAGCTAACCGGTCCGCGGTGCAAGGTAACTTTCATACCTTCACAACTTCCTGGGTGATAGACGAGGTTATTATCCAATCCCCTGCAGTAACTAAGCTTGTGCCAACATTTGTTGTCATACGTTGTTCCATTCGCCGTGCAAATTGGATCTTGATAGGATGGACATTGGTCGAAACACTCACAGCGAGCGCCGTGCGCACTGTACGTCCTGCAAACCCCAAACCTCGGACAATTCACATCCAGGCATGGATCAAGATCTGCAATAGTAAAAAACAGTCGATTCGTCACTCTAATGTTAGGTGGCTGAACACAGTTTCCGAGAGGTCAGCGGCAATCCGCGTGACGGCGCAGGTTTTAAATCAGACAAAAACAACATCGTGGCGAAAACATTTTTGCCTGTTTTTGTCGGCTATTGAAACGTGGCCCTCAAACGACGAAATGGGAAAGCGAGCCGAACTTTACAAACGTCGCTTTGTGGTGCGCATGCGTACTAAGAAAAACATTTGGGGCTGCTGTATATTTTTTGACCTTTTAAGACGATGTACACAAACGAGAATTTTTTCAAAATCATTATAATTTGATGAAATTAAGCAGAATTCTTATTTTAAACGAATTTCAAGTAATGAGAACTCTAAACAAGAAGTCGAACAAAGGAATTCTGTGAAACAATCAATTTTCACTGGGCAGCTTTATTATTTAATTGTTAAATTCTCGTTTCTTAAAATTTTTTCGACTTCATTTCAAACAGTGACAATTATTTATTGAAAGCTGTGTGCAAGTTCATGGGAAAATCTAATGACTGTATTTTACGTAAGCGTCATAAAAGTGAAATGATTTTAGGGTGCTTTTAATCATTCTCATTGCTATGGAAACAGACGAAAGTGCCAATGTTAGTCACTAGTAAAATTCTTCCATCACTATACTTTTCCTTTGCCATGTTGCAGCTTCTAAGCTTCAATATTTCGCCTTAGCGAATGACATATACTCAAATTAAAGCTATCAAACTGTCTTCAGCCACCTCAATCCAATGTTTTATGGCATACGATCAGCAGAGTCCAACTGATGATGACAACAGACGCAACGTCCAAAATCTAATTCTCGGAATCGTTTTTACGTCTAATCAACCGAGGCCTTTGCAGTAAAATCTCGTATCGCTCCCAGGTGGCAGAATTTCAAGGAAGGGACGCCCCTGGTTAGCTTAGTAAGAACATCGGAAAAACAGGGTGCTAATATAATTAGTAGCGGAGCTACGGCGGCCAGAAGGGCCGCCGAGCGGAGCACCGTACCTATAGAAACCCGTCAACTGCTTTTCTCATGGTAATCATGGGTAGCGGTATTGCTCGCGGGAGTCACCACACGACGACGGAATTGCCCAATAATTTATAATATCCTAATAATAATCATAATAATCCAACAAGGCGGCCATACTCCATTTGGCCCAGCTGACCAGCCAGTTTACAGCGTACAGCTTTGATACTGGACATCCATCTTATAGCAAATTGACACCTGTCAAAGCAAGGTATCCGCTTACCAGTGTCACGTGACCATATCACAAGCTTAAGTTAAGACCTCATCGAGGTCAGCTGTTTTCTTGAAGTTGACTGCTGACCAGGTACTTGCTTTTGATTGGGTCGCAAGCTCAAGCCAGGTGTGGGACACTCGCGCGCTTTTTGCGGCTCGTAATTTCATATTCAGTTGGTTTCTTCATTTTGAGCAAAACAACATCTTAGATCGAAGTTTGTCTTTAAATTGGCGTAAAATGCATGAAAATCAAGAATTGTCAAAAGAATTTTCAAGTGATAAAAGGAAGGGCGAAAGATTTTTCTTAGGAAAAGCTTTAAACTTAGATCGATTGTGTGGTTGAAAACAAAATAATTCAACGCTTCAAGGGCTTTCACTTTACCGCGGCATCTTGCATCCCACCAAGACTGAAACGTCACTTAACAGTTCACCTGTATTAATGGAAGGAACGAGTAGCTCAAACTCTATGGAAGAAGCTCTTTCTTTGGACAAACCGTTTGCTATTTTTGTGGATGCTTGTTTTTACTTTACTGAAGCTTTACGTATTTTCAAGTGGGAGAAACCTCTACAACACAAGACAGTCAGGTTAATTAAATAAATTGAAGCTGAACAATTGGTTTAATCGTTGTTACTTTTGTTCAGGAATGAAACTTGTATTTTTCTCTCGACTGGATATAAATAACAATCATATGTACTCGTTTTGGACGCAAAGAAGTAGTTGAATCGTTTGTTTCTTTTGTTACGTTGTTTTCTTTGCAAGCGAACGAGTGTGAGTTTACTCCGCTTGGCTGACTGTTTTTCGACCTCGGTGCCTCAAAAGCGTTAAGAAACTTTTGCCCTTATCTTATGAACACGTACACGTAATCGCAATAAGTCCTTGTAAAATTAAGGATTAAAGCCCCGGCTAAACGATCACACATTTTCATCCAACATCGTCAGTTGCCAAACATAACTTTGGGTGGCTTAAACGCACAAAAAATGTTTTAGCAAACACTAGACAGAACGATTTTTTGCGTATTATCGCTGAAATTTCGACCTTAGATGGTTCATTTGGTTTCTTTTTACCGGTTGTGCACGGTTGGTTAGGGTGGCTAAACGATCAAGCATTTCTTCGTAATGCGAAATACTGGATGAAGATGTTTCATCGAGATCAAACATGGAAAGCCATTTAAGAAAAAATGCAATGTTGAAAGAGGTGGCTAAACGTGTTTTAATGATTTGAGGTTTTTGAACCGCGGTCAATTTCTGTTGATGCTCTAAACATAAAAGAAAAAAAGGAAAGCCATGCGAAGTTGCTCAATATCAGAAAAAATAATAATAATCGTGGAGCTCCGCTTTTAGGCTTGGCTAAATCTATATATTTAGATCATGCTTTTATATGATCAACATTTGCTCCAGGTCAGATAATTTTTGGCCAGCAATGGTAAACCGTTGGCCTTGTGTCCTACACCTCCACACTTGAAACGTGAAGGGAACGTAAACGAATGCACACACTGCTCACAAACAGTAGTAACCTTAGTTCCCTTTGCTGTGGTTTGTCCTATCACCCATCTCAGAGTTGGGTGGAGTTGCGTGAGCTATCAGGAATGACCACCTCTCCTCAGTGCCTCAACTGGTCATGGGAACCTCTAAAACCTAACTATGAGGCCTCATGCGACCCTTGTTGGCGATGATGGCTAATGATGACAAATTCAAGGGAATCCCAACAGATACTCTTGCTAAAGACAATTGGTTTCTGAAAGAAAGGGTCCCTTCACTGATGAATGACTTAACTCGTAAATACAGACATTACTTCACGGGAAATGCGCGCGTACGATTTTTATTCACGAGTTGAATAGTGCCAGAAAACGAACGAGTGAGCGCAGCGAACGAGTGAGTTTTCTGATACCCAGTATCAGCGAGTGAATAAAAATCGTACAAAGCATGCATGCTGTAATGTGTTTATTTCATAGGTACTGAGATTTTTTCGTGTAGTATTTGATACACAAATTGCACGAATGGGGTGATGAAAAGCGTAAAAAGTAGTTTAAAATCGCTCAACAACAACTAAGTTAATGAACGCGTATAAAATTTATAACACTTACTGTGTTCATCGTATATCAGTAAAGTCCAGTGTCTATTAATAAAGGAAGCCATGCCAATAAAATACATAATGTCATGTTATCATCAGAGTCACTTTCCAGTTCTAAAGGCCTCACACTTTTCCATCTCGCCGCCTAGGGAATTGACGGATTTGTGGCAAGCGTCGAAGACTGATTTACCGTGTTGGTGTGAATGGAAAAAAATACCACCTTGAATAACAGCTCCGCTGAACAGTGTCATGGACTGCTCAAAGGACAACGGACAGATTGTTTAACCCATTGGCACCCGTGCCGGCCAAAACCGGCCGTAAAAAACTCCCATGCTTCAAAACATTGCAACTTTCTCAATCGCACGAATATTGCCTTAACTGTTAGTTGAGAGCACGAAATGGAATGCCCTTTAAATTTGGATATCCGGCAATAAATGCAAGAAACGTAGCGATTTTTACCAAATATGGCCTTTTGAGTTTGGACAAGAACGAAACTCACCGTTTTTAACGTCAAAGAGAAACGACAAAAATGCCCCGTTTTGCCTTCATGTTTTTTAAGGAAATCATCGCCGTAAAACCAAACTTCAACCATCATAACGAAATTCAGTCCTTTTTCTAGCTTAGAAATGACTTTTTTTGTTCATGTTCTTCTCCCGAGCGTAGATACAGCCTTTTGTTCCAGTGCATTCGGGCCTTTCCGCCATTTTCAACATCTAGACCACATTGCATGCTGGGAAATGACGAGAATTTTTGACAGCACCCGTTCCTTCTCCCAATTCTTTCACATATAAACTAAGTCTACAGCGACTCCGACCTACTGCCAAAAATTCCTGCTTGTGGTCATCTTCAGTACTCAGAAATTCCAAAATATGCGGCGGTAGGTCGAGAAATTCATCAATAGTCGAGTCCCAAAGGTACTAATTAAGTGTTCGACCGGCCAAATTCCCAGTTCGTCGAGTGACAAGCCAAATTCAACAACAAAGTACATCACCTTGTTCGGTTCTTTGAGAAAGTGGACTCTTAGCTACCGTCACGCTTAATGATGCTCATCAGGCAGCCGCTAAAGATGAAAAATGGCTGTAAATTTAGCAGAAATCGCAAGCAAACCGAACTTGGGCCATTGTTGTCGCTTCACGGATAAAAAATAGCTACGTCAAAATGACGTTTTCAGAAACCTTGAGCCTCCAGTGCCTTAGGACAGCACCTCTTTTCCCTGGTAGTTCAAATAAGGAGTCACGAATTGCTATTCATCGTTTATAGGTGGAAAATCACTCCGAAAATGTAAAAACAGCCGGTAGTCAATGGGTTAAGGATGAAGCTGTAGTACCAGCCACCACACTGCTTAGCACTGTGATATGTGCACCTGTTGTTTCGTTGAAACAGTGCTGTACTTTTCTCTGCTCTTCAATTTTCCTGTCTTCGTCCTTCGTTTTCAAAATCTTTCAAGCAATCTTACATCTCGTTCAGTTTTTTGAGTGGTGTTTTTGTTTTGGTGTTACATTTGTATGAAATAAATTCTTCACCTGAGCAAACAGAAGCAAACCTTCCCTCGGCCATTTTTCAAAGCGCTCGGGTTTTTGTTCAACGGCTCTAGGATGACGTTACCTTCAATACGTTCATTCATCATTAGTGAAATTTCGTCGTTCGCGTTCCTGATTGGACGAACGAATTCTTCGGGATTGCTGTAAAAGTGTAAAGGTAGAAACTGCTGAATAAGTTTCTTTGTTATGTTTTGTTAAGGACATATACTGTACCTGCACTGAGCTGCCATAGGCATTTCTCTGTGGTACAAATAAATGATTTATACTGTATTATGAGATGATATTTATCATATATATATAGTATATTCAGATAAAATTCATATGAAAATATAAGAACCTATTTTAAGAATCTTGGTAGCCTAAAATTGCTTTAAGTACCATTTATATAAGAACCTATTTAGGCTAAATTGGAATATTCAGGTTCTTATACGTGGGCTATTACTGTATTACACACTTGTCACTCACAAGGTACATCTGATTTAAAATTGACACATTTAAAATGTAATAGATAGGACTTAAAACTTCTTAAAGAAAGTACATGCATGATGTTCGATGGAACACCATTCCAGTCTGGTATGTAGCGATTATAAAAAGAAAAGCTGAAGGCCATATGTATATATTTAGCCAGCCCAAGCCTAGAATCGGAGCTGCACACTCTCACCGAGCAACTTCGCATGGCTCTATTTGGGCCAGTTTAATTTGTGTCCAAAACAATTGAGCAGCAGCAGGGAAAATGAAGAGTTTTCGATAGCAAACGTTTGCAAAAAAAAGACAGACATTCGTGAGTCCTAACTACTTTCAGATGAAAGCGTAACGGAATTCAAAGCAGATAAAAAAAAACACTAGAAGCGAACAAAGTACGATGCGAGTGTTTTGCTCGAAGAAGGAGAAGATGGATAAATTAAACAACACTAGCTTGTAATAAAAATAGCTTGTACTAAGTAATCTAGAAAAATCGGTATTTATTTTGACATAAATGCCCGTAGAAAAGACAATAAAGGGTAAAAACTGATCGTTAAGAGCAGTCAACAGGAATTGACCGCGGTTCAAAAACAACAGAACAACAAACATAAGTATTACAAGAAAACAAAGCACAATACGAACAATATTTCTTCGAAGATTCTTGGAGAAGGTGGAGAAATTAGACAAGTAACAAAAATGGCTTAGCAATTTTGACATAAATGTCCGTACAAAAGACAAAAAAGAGGTCCACACATGATCGTTTAGAGCAGTCAACAGGAATCACTGAGGCAGCCATCACTCGGAACGCGACAGAGCTGAATAATAGCGCCATTTCCCACAAAATCTTTCCTTGGCTGACACAAAACGCTAAAGAGCTTTGATAGTTTTACTGGTACTTCCCATGTCTTCCGAAGAACCTTCTTCAATTAACGATTCTCAGTGGCAAAGCGTCGTCAAGTTAACGTAGAAAGCGCTTCCCAAACCACACCAGCATTTCTCTCGCAGACCCGTTCACTATAAAATTTATCAAAGCCAGCCCAGCCAGTCAACCCATTTCGGTGTTTTTAACATCCAAACGCTGATCCTTACCGGTTCAAACAAATTAAGACGACATGTTTATAGACGGCGAAACTTAATATTGTTGTTTACAGGCCGCTTTCGACGAAAATACGTTTTTCAAATGACGAGTGAAGCGCGCTGGTCTTTGACATTTTTGACAGCATTTTGACAACTTTATGTCAGATTTTGAGAAGTGTACATGCACATGCATTTGATCGGCTTTTTTTTTAATCGAGCTTGAGTTTCCGCCTTAAATGCTTAATTTTACGAGGACTCATTGTGATTACGTGTTATTAAGATAAGGGCAAAAGTTTCTTAACGCTGTTGAGGTACCAAGGTCGAAAAACAGTCAGCCAAGTCGAGTAAAAGCATTCGTTCGCTTGTAAAGAAAAAAAACCTAACAAAACAAACAAACAATTCAACTACTTCTTTGCGTCCAAAACGAGTATAGATGATTGTTATTTATATCCATTCGAGAGAAAAAGACAAGTTTCATTCCTGAACAAAAGTAACAACGATTAAACCAAATTTTAAGCTTCTATTTATTTAATTTACCTCACTGTCCTGCGCTGTGTTGTAGAGGTTTCTACCACTTGAAAATACGTAAGCTTCAGTAAAGTAAAAACAAACATCCGCAAAAATAGCAAACGGTTTGTCCAAAGAAAGAGCTTCTTCCACAGAATTTGAGCTACTCATTCCTCCCATTAATACCGGTGAAATGTTAAGTGACTTTTCTTGGTGAGATGCAAGATGCCGCGGTGAAGTGAAAGCCCTTGAAGCGTTGAATTATACTGTTTTCAACCGCACAATGGATCCGAGTTTAAATCTTTTCCTGAGAAAAATCTTTCGTCCTTCCTTTCATCACTTGAAAATATATTTTGACAAGTTCTTGATTTTTGTGCTTTTTACGCGAAAGACAAAGTTCGATCGACGAAGATGAAGTTGTTTTGCTCAAAATAAAGAAACCAACTGAATGTGAAATTACAAGCCGCAGAAGGCGCGCGTAACATTTAAAAGCCTCGATTTGGTTTGGGTGTCCCACACCTGGCTTGAGCCTGCGATCCAATCGAAAGCAAGTACCTGGTCAGCGGTCAACTTCAAAAAACAGCTGACCTCGATGAGGTCTTAACTTGAGCCCGCGATATGGTCACATGACACTGGTCAGCAGATACCTTGTTTTGACAGGTGTCAATTGACTATAAGATGGATGTCCAGTATCAAAGACGAACGCCGTAAAGTAGCTGGTGAGCTGGGCCAGTTGGAGTATAGCCGCCATGTTGGATTATTATGATTATTATTAGGATATTATTAATTATTGGGCGACTCCGTCGTCGTAGTCGTGCGTACGCGCCCACGAGCAATACAACTAGCCATTTTTACCATGAGAAAAGCAGTTGACGGGTTTCTATATGTATGGTGCTCCGCTTGGTTGCCCTTCGGGCCGCCGGAGCTCCGCTATTAAGGGGTACATGCCACGTACATGTAGTTACTAAAGCACATGCTTTCCCTGTGTCTGGCCATCATTGTGATTGGTTGAACCAATCTTGTGACAGAGTCGTAGTCATAGTCGTAAGAGCACTTATGTTACCCAGTGAAAAAAAAAATTGGAGTCATAAGGTTGACGGAATCAGGAGTTGGGAGAATCAGAACATTTCCATTTTCTTCCAATTCTGGTTATGACTCTGTCGCTAATGATCCAGTGAAAACTACATGTAGATCGTCGAAGTCAGAAGTAGAAGTGAAAGAACTGGCCAACCAATCACAATGCTTGTTCTCAAGTTCTCTGATTACAGTTTCATACCAAAATAGTGCTTGCAACTCTGACAATCTAGTTTTCATTAAAATCATAAGCGACGGTCAGTCATAACGGAATCAGTATTTTGGTTCTGACTCTATCGCTGTGATTTTCACCAGATCATAATGCTCCATGTTCCTTTTCACAACTCCATCTGACACTGTCATGGGCAATTCTTTTCTTCTTTTTAATTTGACATATCCATGGTGATTCCAATTTCACTTTGGGCGGATCGGTTTGCTTCCCCATAGGAAAAAGCCATTTACCCATGGGCAAAATGGCCAGTGTAACCGCACCTATTCTTGGTTTTCTGTCACGCAAGTAAAACAAAAATCATCTTCCATTCGATAGATAAAGTCAAGAAATTGAGATGTTGTAGAAGAGTAATAAATAAACAACATGCCAAAGTCTCGGCGCTGTGCGATATCCCGTACTGGAGTTATTCGGCAAAATGTACCACTCAAAATTATAGAGTTTAGAATGGACAGGCCATGTTAGTGTCCCTCTGAGGGGCACAAATATGGCGGCCGGAAACGTGTTATAACATCTGGAATTTACTGTGGCTTTCTCAAAGGCGTTCTTCTCTCTTTTGAGCTTGCAAACATTCACAAAGACGCTTCTCCTGTCATGTTGGCTTCTCAAACCTCAAAAACACAAGCTGAATCGATGTTTTCGTGTACGTGACATGCCTGTGAGCAGACATGTTGATGTCAGGCACTGTGAAAAAACCTAACATTCAAACTGCATTATTTTCAAAACAAAGCACGCTACCGAGCTGAAAACATGCAAGCAGATACATTTCTTGTACGTGATGAAGCTAAAAATACAAAAGTCTGTTTAATTTTGAATTTTAGTTTTTTATGACGTCATGTGAAAACCAAGAATTGCATACGAATCATGTTATAACCTTTGTACCCCTTCATAGCGGAGCTCCGGCAGCCCGAAGGGCCGCCAAGCGGACCACCATTGGTAAGAAAATATGGTGACCCATCTGTTCGAGAAAATTCGGTTTTGGTTACCGTACGTACGTCCGTACGTACTTACGCCGATTCATGTATGCGCTGTGAAATGTCCTATAGACTAATAATAATATATAGATTTAGCCAAGCCTAAAAGCGGAGCTCCATGGTTATTATTTTAGTTACTGGTATTGAGCAACTTCGCATGGCTTTCCTTGCGCCAATATTTTGTGTTTAGAGCAGTCAACAGGAATTGACCGCGGTTCAAAAACCTCAAAACTTTAAACATTCCAAAACAACACGACGCCTATGTTTGTGCGAAGATTCTTGGAAAGGGTGAAGAAAGTTGACAAGTAAGCTTCTAGTAAGCTAGAAAAATTACTAAGCAATCTTAAGTTCTTACATAACGGTCCGTAGAGTATGAACCTGATCGTTTAGACCAGTCAACAGGAATTGACCGCGATTCACAAACCACAGAATAACAAAACATTACAAGAAAACAAATTCACTGACGATGCGTAGGTTTGGAGAAGGTAGGGAAAATAGACTAGTGACAATTTCGTAGCAAGTTAATAAAAATTGTTAAGCAATTTTGACATAAGCTTAAATATCGGAGAAAAGAGAAAAAGGAAAACAAACCGATGGTTGGATTGGTAATCGCACTGGGCCGAGAAAAATTAAGAATTGATATTATTTGTGTTTTCAGAAGTTGCTGAAGTTGTCTTCTTTGCCCAAAACACAAGTAATACTAAAGGCCCCGCTAAACGATCAAACATTTTCCTGAACATTGTGTTTGACAAACATAACGTTGGGTGACTAGCCGATAAACAAATTTCCTTGGGCGAGAAACCTCTGCTAGCAGGAAAACAAACAATGTTTGACCAAACACAACACAAAGCGAGTACACAGGACACTTTTTGCGTGTTATCACTGAAATCTTCACGTTCTTCATTTGGTTTGCTTTTTACTGACTGTGCTCTTTCTTGGTTGGGTTGGCTAAACGATCAAACATTTGTTCGTAGAGCGAAATGTTGGATGAAAATGTTTCATCTGGATCAAACATAGAAAGCCGTTTTAAATTATCTTCCAACACGATGTTGAATGAAGTGTTTGATCGTTTAGCCTGGGCTTCATGCTTAATTTTACGAGGACTCATTGCGATTACTTGTTAATAAGTTAGGGGCAAAAGTGTTTTTAAGGCTGTTGAGACACCGACGTCGAAAAACACTGAAAACAGTCAGCCAAGCGGAGTGAAAACACTCGTTCGCTTGCATGAAAACAACAAAACAAACAAACAATTCAACTACTTCTTTGCTTGCAAAACGAGTAGAGATGATTGTTATTTATATCCAGTCGAGAGAAAAATACAAATTGCTTTCCTGAACAAAAATAAGAACGATTAAACCATTTAATGTTAAGCTTCAATCCATTTAATTCAGTCACCTGTGTTGTAGAGGTTAAAAATACGAATCCACTTGAGTTAAAACACGCATCTGGAAAAATAGCAAACGGTTTGTCCAAAGAAAGAACTTCTTCCACTAACTTTGAGCTACTCGTTCCTCCCATTAATGCCGGTGAACTGTTAAGTGACCTTTCTTGTTGAGCTGCGAGGTGCCGCGGTAAAGTGAAAGTCCTTGAAGCCTTGAATCATTTTGTTTTTCAACCACACAATCCGGGCGTCGATTATGCAAGTCGAGCCAAGTTTTAAGCGTTTCCTGAGGCAAATGTTTTGCTATCCTTTTTATCGTTTCAAAATTCACCTTCCGGAGTCTCTGTTAATTAGTTATTGATTTTTATGCCTTTTACGCGAATTAAAAGACAAACTTCGCAAACTTCGAAGATGAAGTTGTTTTGGTCAAAATGAAGAAACCAACTGAATGTGAAATTACGAGCCGCAGAAAGCGCGCGAAAAATTAGCCTCGTTTTGGTTTGGGTGCCTCGTTTTGGTTAAATAAACCTGGCTTGAGCCTGCGATCTAATCGAAAACTAGTACGTGGTCAGCGGTCAACTTAAAAAAACCCTGACCTATATGAGCTCTAAACTTGAGCCCGCGATATGGCCACGTGATACTGGTCAGCGGAAACCTTGTTTTGACAGCTGTCAATTGGCCATGACACGGATGTCCTATATCAAAGTTGCACGCTGCAAACTAGCTGATGAGCTGGGGACCCAACTGGGTCAGGTGGAGTATGGCCGCCATGTTGGATTATTATGGTTATTATTAGGATATTATTAATTAATGGGCAACTCCACCGTCGTCGTCGTGCGCGCCCACGAGCAATACCGCTAGCCGCTTTTACCATGAGAAAAGCAGTTGACGGGTTTTTATAGGTATGGTGCTCCGCCAGAGCTCCGCTAATAGTAATAATCGTATCTATAACAAAATTCTCGATCGTGATTGGTTCTCCGCGCGCCTATTTGTCACGTAATCGGCGCGCGATCACGTGGGTGTCCAATTACAGGTATCCAATTTGAACTTTTTGTAATTGGACACCTGTAATTGGATACCCACGTGATTTTCACGTCAATTACGCGCGCTTTAATGGCTTCCTTTGCAAACGTTTCCTGCAGTTTTCAAAACATATGGAAAGCGCTACAGACGTTTTCGCTCAAAAGACCTTCCCAAAAGAAATTTTTAATTCCAAAATTTGTTATAGATACGATTAATTAGTAATTGGACCTCGAAATTTGTTATAGATACGATTAATTAGTAATTGGACCTCGTGTCGTACAATTCAGGGAGTAATCGCGCTCGTATTTTCAAATCAGCCTCGCGCTTCGCGCTCGTCTGATTTTGAAATTACTCGCGCGATTACTCCCTGAATTGTACTCCACTCGGTCCAATTACTATTACTAATAATAATCCAACATGGCAGCCATACTCCAGTTGACCACCTAGTTTACAGCATACATCTTTAATATTAGGCATCCTCGGACATCCATGTTATGGTCAATTGACAGCTGTCAAAACAAGGCATCCGCTGACCAGTATCAAGTGACCATATCGTGGGCTCAAGTTTGAAGCTTATCGAGGTCAGCTGTTTTTTTGAAGTTGACCGCTGACCAGGTACTTGCTTTCAATTGGATCGCAGGCTCAAGCCAGGTGTGGGACACCCAAACCAAAACGAGGCTTTTAAATGTTACTCGCGCTTTCTGCGGCTTGTAATTTCACATTCAGTTGGTTTCTTTTAATTGAGCAAAACAACTTCATCTTCTTCGATCGAACTTTGTCTTTCGCGTAAAAAGCACAAAAATCAAGAACTTGTCAAAATATATTTTCAAGTGATGAAAGGAAGGACGAAAGATTTTTCTCAGGAAAAGATTTAAACTCGGATCCATTGTGCGGTTGAAAACAGTATAATTCAACGCTTCAAGGGCTTTCACTTCACCGCGGCATCTTGCATCTCACCAAGAAAAGTCACTTAACATTTCACCGGTATTAATGGGAGGAATGAGTAGCTCAAACTCTGTGGAAGAAGCTCTTTCTTTGGACAAACCGTTTGCTATTTTTGCGGATGCTTGTTTTTACTTTACTGAAGCTTACGTATTTTCAAGGCTCAAGCCAGGTGTGGGACACCCAAACCAAAACGAGGCTTAATTTTTCGCGCGCTTTCTGCGGCTCGAAACTTCACATTCAGTTGGTTTCTTCATTTTGAGCAAAACAGCATCATCTTCTTTCAAAGTTCTTCACGTAAAAGGCATAAAAATCAGGAACTAGTTTAAAGATACTCCAGAAGGTGAATTTCCAAGTGATAAAAGAGCAAAAGATTTTTCTTAGGAAAAGCTTAAGACTTGGATCCACTTCATGGCGCTCGGATTGTGTGGTTCAAAAACAAAATGATTCAACGCTTCAAGGGCTTTCACTTTACCGCGGCATCTTGCAGCTCACCAAGAAATGCCACTCAACAGTTAACCAGCCATAATGGGAGGAACGAGTAGCTCAAACTTAGTGAAAGAAGTTCTTCCTTTGGACAAACCGCTTGCTATTTTTGGATATTCGTGTTTTTACTAAAGTGGATATGTATTTTCAATAACCTCTACATCACAGGTGAATTAAATAAAATGAAGCTTAACATTTGATTTAATCGTTCTTACTTTTCTTGGATCAGGAATGAAACTTGTATTTTTCTTTCGACTGGACATAAATAGTCATCATCTCTACTCGTTTTGGACGCAAAGAAGTAGTTGAATTGTTTGTTATTTTGCTGTTTTGCTTGCATGCAATCGCGAACGAGTGTTTTGAGACTTTTTACTCCACTTGGCTGACTGTTTTTCGACGTCTGTGCTTCAACAGCGTTAAGAAACTTCTGCCCTTATCTTATCAACATGTAATCGCAATGAGCCCTCGTAAAAAAGGATTAAAGTTCCGGCTAAACGATCAAACATTTTTCATGCAACATCGTTTTTGTCAAACATATAACGTTGGGTGGCTAAACACACAAACAATGTTTGACCAAACAGTAGACAGAGTGAGTCCATAGAACGATTTTTTTTGTGTATTATCGCTGAAATTTCAACGTTATTTGGTTCATTTGGTTGCATGCTTTGTTGGTTGGGGTGGCTAAATGATCAAACATTTGTTCGTTACGTAAAATGTTGGATGAAAATATTTGATCTGGACTAAACATGGAAACCCATTTAAATGCAGTGTTGAGAGATGTGGCTGAACGGTCAAACATGCTCGTCCAACACGATGTTGGATGAAATGTTTGATCGTGTTTTGTTTTCGTACAAACAATTCCTGTTGACTGCTCAGTCTAAAACATAAAATATTGGCGCAAGGAAAGCCATATGAAGTTGTTCAATACCAGTAAAAAAAAAATTATAATCGTGGAGCTCCGCTTTTAGGCTTGGCTAAATCTATATATTACAATTATTTTCCATTAAGCTTATATGCCAGATTACTTTAGAAAAGATTGTTCCAGGCTGCGATATTACCTATATTATGTAAGGAAAGTTTAGCAAGCGCTTGACGGATTATTAACAAAAGTAGTATGCTCGGTGACAGAGATTCACGTTTGCTGTATTTATTAAATGTTGTCGCTCAAAATACAGTAGGTAATTAGATTCGAAATCAACTATCCAAAGCTAGAACGGTATTTCCTGAACAGGTTTATCTACTCAATTTAAGCCCGATCATTTAAAGCTACGGCTGGCAACGTAACATTTTATTATTCTCAAGGCACACATGCACGTAAGCTTTAACAAAGCATATCTTACCCATCTTTCGATGTCTTCTTGACCGATTTTGCCTTGAAGTTCAATCTTGCTTCGCCAGCAGTTGGCATGGCTCTGTGAAACTCACATTTCCTCGTTCAAATTAGTGAAACGGCAAATCTAATCAGAAATCCAGGAAATTGCTGGAAAACAGATTTGATTATCGAAAAGAACGCCAAGATGGCTTTTTCTCTCTTTGTCAGCGTGTTAAATTTCCCGTTCGTTTATTCTTAGCCAATGAAATCCCTAAGAAAATTCAAAATATCACAGTCCCGGATGTCAAAGCGTTCTTATTAAATGAAGGCCGCCTTGCAGAAACCTGTCTCTCCCCAGACTCTCTCCTCCCAAAACAAACAAACTGTTCTGGTAGGAGACTAGCGTTTTTCAGCAAATCAAGACATAGTTAGTAGCTATGATCAACGAAAGTTAAATTTGAAACGTTTTCCCAGCTCGTTTTTTTTTTAATACAGTAAAAACCCGCAACTAAGAACCTACATTTTTGGGAAGTAGCCTAAACAGGTTCTTATATAAATGGTAGTTAATACGATTTTAGGTTACTTAGGTTCTTAAAATAGGTTCTTAATTCTGGAGAAAAGCAAATAAGACTCAGCTGCAAAACAAGATGGTTATTGGCCTATTTTCTATTTAAAAAATCTCATTTTTACAGTAATGAGAATCTGCTTTTTTCTTCAAATAGGATTCTTGTACTGCAGCTGTAATGTACTAATGTCATTGTAACTTAGCAGCACATTGTAACTCTCTGACCTACGCCATATAAGCCTATGGCTTTGGCATCTTATTATCGTTAACTTATGCTTTGTGTAGTTATTTATCAATAAAGAGTCAAGTAAAGAGTCATATGATTTTAGAAAATAAGAACCTGTTTTCAATTGTTTGGCTAAATAGGTTCTTGTTTATAGGGGGTATAAAATCCAAATTTTAGGCTAACAGGTTCTTAATTTTCAGGTTCTTAGTTGCAGGTTTTTACTGTATGCGCGTTAGGTTAACGGACAGCCATATAGAAATAATTTCAAGCTATTTGTTGGAAACAGATTCTGGTAATTAACGGCCAATCTTGTGTTCGTAAATAAGATTGATATCCATTTTTTATTTGTTTGTATAGCCATCTGCCACAGGCAGAAAACCTGAGAGGAAAGGGGGTACTCCACTAGTAAGCTATATATAACGTTTGTGGCGGTCGAAAGAGTGTGGTTTTTGAGCCGCTTTGGTCTGAAAACGGGTATGGTTTATAATATTGTGTTAAATTAGTATCCATTTTTCATCCTGCTCTTCAATTCACACACGTCATTTCTGATTCTGAGCTCTCCTTTCTCGACATCAGAGTACGCATTACTAATGATCGCGTTAGCACTTCTATCCACTACAAGGACACAGAGACACCCACACCTACCTTGATCATGAGTCTTCACACCCTAGACACTGTAAAAATGGACTCCCTCGCAGTAATCACTTGCGGCTTCGCCGTCTATGATCCAATGACTCGGATTTCCTCGAAAAGGGCAGTGAAATGGTTTCTTTTTTCAATCAACGTGGATATCCCAGGGCCTCTTTACAGGATGATGTTGATGCGATCCGACGGATTAACCGCGCTGATGTTCTCAACAATCACAGCCGCAACAATAATGGCTCTGATATAATTCCCTTGTTTCTGACTTACCACCCATTAATTGAAAGAATCAAGAGACTTTTTCTGCACAATTTCAGCATCTTATTCAGCGACCCTGAAACCAGAGCAGTTTTTCCAGAGCCACTACTAGTTGGCGTATCGCCGTGACATCAACCTTCTGGATGTCCTGGAACATACTTCTGCTACTAGCCAACCTAGACCTCAAGTTGGTATATCACCATGCTCGCACTCCCGCTGTCGCACCTGCCATCACATTTCCACCGACACTAACCTGCGGGGTCTTCAATGCCCCTTTACAATCAAGACCACCTTCACCAGCCAAAAGGCTTAGTCTACTGCATCTCCTGTCGCCGCTGTCCAGCTATCTATATCGGCGAGACTGGACGTACACTAACACAACGTTTCAGCGAGCAGCTACGGAGCATTGAGAAAAACCTGCCAGTTTTTCCCGTCGCCCAGCGTTTCAACACAGTTGGACACTCCATTTATGACGTGCGCGTTCGTGGACTCTTGCTATGCGGCAGGAAGTCGGCAAGGAAACGCCTGGAGATGCGGCTGATTTCCAAGCTCGGTACCCATCATCTGCGCGACTTAAACTCTGACTTCCGTTTCTTCAGGCCGCGCACGCACTATAAATTTGAATTTTTTATTTTCATGGCACATACAAAACTTGTGGCGAATATAACGAACGTGTTTTTTCCACTGAAGAAGGGCCAAGTCCGAAACGTTTGAATATCATTGTTATAAAAACACGGCACTATTTGTTTACTACAAGTTTATTTTTGTTTATTCCACACAAAATTCTATACAAAGTAATCATAAGTTGGGCCAAAGCCAGGGGCTTAAATGGCTTTTGGTCAGAGACATAGACTATTTTTCAGAGAACAGTAGACTAAGCTAGCTAATAAACTAGATAGAAAAGATGGGTACCTGTAGACTTATAGAAATGCAAAAAGGATGACAGCAATCCACCAATTATCCAATTTACTATAACGTTGTTAAGTGCCATGCAACGAAGGAGTGTTTTTCCGTTTTGTCCGTTATGGTTTATAATAGACTGCGAGCAGTCCCTCTTTCTTCCTTCGGCGAGCGGAAATTGGGGCGAGCGGAAGTCACCGAGTGTGAAGGGCGAGCGAGCGGAAAGAAAGAGGGACTGCATAATTTTCTCTTTAGGACGCGTTCAGTCGGTTCAGAATTTCAAGTTGCACAGACAATGCACGCTGTCAGAAGAATTTGATAGCATAAGTCGTTGGCAACTTTCTGACAGACTCACGAAAAAGAGCAGACAGCAATGGCATACACGCAAAAAAATTTCATATTCTGTGGACATTTTCGTCCAAGCGGAATGTAAAAGACTGAAACTCCAAAGCTTAAGCTTTCCATAGAGACCAAAATTACTGCAAAAATACAAATACAACGCGAGTTATAATTTTTCTCGGTAACACAAATATTTCGTTAATTAAGTGCGTTGACAGAAAAAGGGACAACATGATAGCGCAATTTCATTGACGGAAAACCGATTTTCAACTTCTTGAACAGATTTTGCAAGCGCCGAAAATAAAATCTAAAATCTACACGTTTCTAGCTTCCATAGAGACCAAAATTGTCGCTTTACGACGAAACAAACGAGAATTAGAATTTTTCGAAAACCGAGCATCAGTTTTCAGTTTCTGGTAATTTGCGACGATTTCTGTCATATTCGTAAAAATGGAAAACAAAGTGATTTTCGCCTCAGTTATTTCCAAATAGTGGGTGCATGATTATCGATTGGCTAAAATTTAACACTCGCCCCGGTTCCCTGTGTAACTCCGAAATGGCCAATCTGCTGGTAGGTATGCAAAACACACATCATCTCTACTATCGTTTTCTGACTTTTCGGAAAGTAATTTTTAATGTAATATAAGATCTCCATTCCGTTTTCATAACACTTCTTGTTTTGTGAATTAGTTTAGTCTTAAAGTGCACCTAAACTAAAAAATTTTTTTCGCTAAAATAAAGCTTTGCACCTGTTTGTAACGCGCCTTTTTCCCCAAATATTGACTAGTTATTTTGACTTTTCTAGGGTGTTAAAGCATAGTTCATAGAGGGAAACGGTTATGAAGCCCGGCAAACACCAAAGGAGCAAAACAAAGAGGCCAAGATTTATGTTGGAAGGTCCATGATCGTGCACTTCCTTTGTTTTGCACTCATGTGCGTTGCATGAATTACATAACCGAAATGTTTCTATTGGTTAGTTGCATGAGCAGGCGTAACCACCTATTGTTATTTGTGCACGGTCAACCCCCAAAAGCAAAAACATATAACAAAGACATATAACATCTAACAAAAACATATAACAAAGAACTTTTCAAAGTTTCATAACCATTTCCCTCTATTAACTATTCCCAATGCTCGCTCGCGCAATACAGGCTACAATCTCGTGCCTATCACTTTCTAGAGTATTAATTCCGGCGTGTATTTGATTATCCCCTTTAGGAATAGCTTTCTGTATATAAATAAACACGTGTAAAGGCGAATTTGCCCAGTTTAGCAGCAAGCGTGGAATCTTGATTCTTGCGTCGTTTACTCCAAGATCGCCGATGATCAACCCCCCGCCCCAGTTGTTGTTTTACCTGCTGATGTTCCCGAGGCGCCTCCTCCTCCTGCTGTTGCCGAGGAAAACCCTCCAGACGCTGCGGTCGTCGCTGCGCATGCCGAGGTAAATTGTTTTCTTTTAATTTGCTGTCTGTGTGATTCGGCAATTTCACACGTGTCGCTAGTCTTCCCAAGTCCTTTTCTGGCAGCTTTTCTGTCGTGGTCGAATTTGCGACTCCCCCGTGGTTTTATTATTAGATTATCGGTTGTGGCCGATGAGGTTTTACCTTATACGCTCGCTTGTGGCTGAGTGTTTGTTTCCCGTTCTGTGATGTTTCCTCGCTTCGTTTCTTTTACTCGGTTGCTCGGTTGTGGCCGGCTAAGGAATAGTTTTTGTCGGTTGGGGCCGAGAGGAGAATAATTTCTGTCGGTTGTGGCCGGGATGGGAATAATTTTTGTCGGTTGTGGCCGAGATGGGGCTCATTTTATTGGCCGAGAAGGAAAAGCTTCCATGGCCGAGAGGTTTTACTATAAATGCTCAGTTTAGGCTGTGTATAAATTTCTGTATGTTATTATCTTATCTTATCTTCCTTGTTTCTTTTATCGTTCGGTTCGTTTGCTTCTCGTTTTCACCTTCGTGTATTTTTCAATGGCTCCCGGTGATTGCTGGCTTCCTTTTCTTATTTTCTAGTTGTCGCAACAAATTCTTGACCTCAAAGAGCTGTTGAACACCCTTAAGGCAGAAACTGGCAAAGGTACGGATGTTTCTGTTACCCTCCAACTTGTCCGGCAGCTGGCTTCCGCCCCCCTCCACATTAGGGGTCCCTTTGCGATCCTGGCAGCCCTTCAGAAGCTTGCAGACGAAGCTAGAGTTGCTGGTGATCCTTCAGCGTCTAGACATGAGGCTATTCTCCGTCAAAGCAGACCTCTCTCCTCCTCCCCAGATTTTGGAAATTTCATTATCCGGCTGTTAGGAAGCAAGGAGGATAGCGATGTGGCCAACTCCATCGCCAAGATGACGAGACAACGCATTCCGGGCTATTTTCATCCCTATGCTAGGTGGAATCATCCACAAAACTTCGGAGCCAGAGGTGTTTCTCCAAGGGGTGCTCGAAGAGGCGCCAGAGCTCGTGGTATCTGTTTCAATTGTGGCCAGCGGGGTCATTTTCAAAAAAAGTTGTACTCGTGTATTTTTTGTCTTTTTTTTTTTTTTTTTTTATTGTTGTTGGTCCCTTTTTTACCAGTTTTGTCGTGCCTTGAGTGCGGGTGTCTAATGCCCTTATGCCTCTCTGAGGTTGCTTAAGGCCGGCAACTCTGGTGGGTTTTTCTTTGGCCTCCCTCTTTTTTTTTTTTTTTTTTTTTTTTTTTTTTTTGTTCTCTTTCAGCGATCGCCTCTTTACAAGAGATTTCAACCTTCTTTTTCTGCCTCTATTTCGAGTTGTCCAGCCCTTCTTGTCACACAAAAATGGTGCAATTGGGAGGGCAAGCCCACCAGTTTTGTCGGCCCACTCCCAACGCCTCAGCAAGTGGCTTCTCTTCGCGTTCACGCCTGTCCAAGTTTGCACGTCTTTAAGAGACCCGGCCTCTTTTTCTTTTGTACCTGGGCAATTTCACAACAACTTATCTCAGTGAGAGTACATCGCCGAACAATTTCCTTCCCAGGTGGAGCCAATTTCTTTTATTCGGAACAAAGTCGACGTTGCTGATTTTATAGTTCCATTTAAAGGCAAATTCGCGGGCAAATCTTACGATGCACCGTTTCCTGCTAGAATGGAATTTCCCAATAACCCCATCTGTTCCCAGTTTGAAGATTTTATCTCCTCCACAATTATCGATCGCTTTAAAAATGGTTCGCTTACATTTTGGGGTAAAGTGGGGGAAGTCCAGCCCCCACATCTCGTTATGCCCATAACTGTTGAGCCTGCTAAACCACGTATGTACCACGACGAACGGTTTTTAAACTTGTGGATTAAAGATTCCCCTTTTCGTTGGATTACTTATCTGACCTCCCTAGGTATGTTGGTCCTGGTCATATTCAGACTGTCTGTGACGACAAGAGTGGCTACGACCACATTTGTCTATCTCCGTCTAGTAGAACCCTTTTTGGGCTTTCATGGAAAGGTTGTTATTTCGTTTATAATACTCTCCCCTTCGGATGGAAGGCAAGCGCCTACATTTATCACTCCACTGGTTTGTTGGCGACTAGTTATATTAGAACTCTGGGCGTGCCCTGCTCGCAGTACATCGACGATCGCCATGCAGGCCAGCTTATGGTGCGCGGGAATCCAACCTCTCCAATTTGGTCTGATTTTGAATTGGCCCAAGCCGCTGCTTTTATTCTCGTTTCAGTTCTCACTTCACTGGGTTATACGCTCGCGTTGTCAAAATCGTCTCTTGTCCCATTCCGGCGCGTCCGTTTCTTGGGTTACCTCTCGGATTCTGTTTTAATGGCATTCATTCTCCCAGAGGATAAGAAACTCAAATTTAAGACTTTGAGGAAATTCATTTCATCTCAGGAATCTGTAGACCTTAAGACTTTGCAACGTTTCGCTGGCAAAACCACTTCGTTCTCTATCGCTGTCCCCGCTGCTCGACTTTATACGCGTACCTCATTTTGTGCTATTTCGTCCGGTTCTAAGTCACCCATAAACCGCTCATCGTCGCTGGTGATCTTTTGCGAGAAATCCAATATTGGAGGTTCCTGGATAACTGGCAAGGTTGTCTTCCCTGGTTTGACGAGAGACATGTAGTTATTTCTACTTTTTCTGATGCCTCGAACTCAGGTTGAAGTGGTGTCTTCTCCGACAAATATGGAAATTCCGTTCAAGTGCGTGACAACTGGTCATCTGGGGATAGTTCCCAACCGATAATCATCAGAGAAGCCTTGGCGCTCAAGAATACCCTCATGGCTGGTGCTGCGTCTCTGGCGGCTTCCCGAGTAGACGCCCACGTCGATAGCCTCCCTTTAGTTCGCGCATGGACAAATCAAGGAAGTAAAAGCAAGGCCCTTACTGACGTCCTCCAAGCTATTTACGAAACTTCTTTGCAATTTAATATCGCCCTACCTTTGGTTTATGTTCCTTCAAAGGGTAATCTCGCTGATGCCCCCTCCAGGGCTCTCTCTTCCAGTGATCGTATGCTGTCCCCTCGTGTTTGGATGGACATTGAGAAACGCTGGGGCCCTCCCTCCGTCGATTTAATGGCCCTGGATTCAAATACACCTTTGGATGCTCAAGGCCACCCCCTGAAACATTTTACCCCCTGGCCAACTCAAAGCTCCGCTGGGGTTAACGTTTTTTTCCCAAACTCTCCATCATTTAGACAACGCCTACGTGTTTCCTCCATTGGCTTTAACCGGGATTTTGCGACGATTCTTGGACTCCCAGCCCTGCCCGTTCACCACTGTTGTGCCTGACCCTTTTCCCCGGCGTTACTGGTGGCCTGTTATCTCAGGGCGTGCTCAAGATTTTGTCCGCCTCGGTGTTTTGGGTGACCACGATGCGCTTTTATTTCCCACGTCAACAGGAATATTCTTTCCTCGTCCTTCGCCTTGGGACCTTAGGGCATTTAGAGTTTCTTCCTAATTCAGACTTTTTTTCGTTTAGGACACCTTCTCGGTTCCCCGAGTTTGGCGCCCAGCCGTGCAGTGTAGTGAGTGTTCGTATCCAAACGACGACTGCTTTCAGTTCTGCCAACAGTGTGCACTTCAAAGATGTTCTCGTATCCCCGATCACGCGTCCAAAAGGCTTAAGATTGACCTTGCACATATAGACGCCAGGATTAAGGAGCTCGATTCCGCTAGAGCTTCTAGGGCTTACCAACGCCTAAAAACGCAACTGGAGTCCGAACTTTCCTCTTTTCTCGCTTCTTTTCAACCGCAGAAGACTTTATTTTCGGCTACCCCAAGGGATATCTTCCGTTTTCTAGTTTGGAAAGATGGGAAAGGTAAAACAATGGTGCACTTTAAATCGTGTCAGTTCCTTGGTTACAGGGAAAACAAACCTGTAACTGTCTTACTCGGTTATCTGCGGGCACAGTGGATTCTCTCATCGGGAAATTACGCTCTATTTTTAACGCCTTGGGTCGTTCTGGTGACTGGGACGATCGTTTCGATTTTGGAAATCCTGCCTCGCATTTATCAGTTAAACAATACCTCAAATCTGTTCAGACAGAACAGGCTCAGGCTAGAGTGTCTCCAAAGCAAGCGACCCCTGTATTTTTTGATAAATTCAAAAAAATTGTATTCCACTTAAGGAGTCTCCTCTTAAGTAAAGGCATCTCTCCTTCTGAACATTACATTTATGCCCGTGACCTGGCGTTTTTCTCGCTCGACTTTTTCTCTGGCGACAGAGCTTCCGACCTTGGCAGAATTAAGGCGATTGATGTCTTAAAACACCCTGATGGTTCTAGTCTTCTGTTTCACCAACGCGTGGGTAAAACGTTAAGAGGGAAGCTTTCAAGAGCTTTTGAAGTTAAACAAACGGCTAATCCCGCTATTTGCCCTGTTAGGAATTTGCAGTTTTTTGTCAACTTGTGTACGGCTATGAACGTCGACCTTTCTGCTGGCTTTCTTTTCCGTCCCACGTCCAAGAAAGGTGGTATTCTCAATGCTCCCCTTCTTGCTTCTACCGCTCAAGCCAGGCTTATTAAGTACCTATCCTCCCTTGGCATTAATGAGGGTGAGTCAGTCCATGGTTTTGAGAGCCGGAAACTCCATTCTTCTAAGACTTTTAGGCGTGTCCAAAGAAGAAGTAGCGAGGCACATTGGCTGGAAATCCACTGCCTTGGTCGACTATTATACACAAGTTCAGAAAGTTATGAACACGGCCGCGGTTTCAGATGCCTTGGCTCGCAGCACGATTGACAATGGCAACGGTTCCCCTGCAGAGCATTTGGGAAATACTTTCCGTGAATGCAACATTCATTTTGGTTTCACTTTAGCTTTTGTCTAAGTTCTGCGCTGGTTTGAATTTTAGTTTTGGGTTTCGGGAGTTAAGTTACGGGTTTTTAGGGGCGGGATGGTTGGGTTCTCCATACGTTTCATCGAGGATTGTCTTAGCCTCCGAAATAATGATTCGCATGTCCCGTAACTCAAGCGAGCGTCCACTGGGAATATATTACTATTCCCAATGCTCGCTCGCGCAATACAGGCTATAATCTCGTGCCTATAAATTTCTAGAGTATTAATTCCGGCGTGTATTTGATTATCTCCTTTGGGAATAGCTTTCTGTATGTAAATAAACACGTGTAAAGGCGAATTTGTCCAGTTTAGCAGCAAGCGCGGAAAAGATGGGTTCTTTCGCAAACGAACCCCCTCTCGTCAGGGGCGGGGGGGGGGAGGGGTTCTGCTTGTCATCCGTCTTTCTGTAGCTGCTCGATTTATTTCCCCTCCCTTCCCCTCCCCTCATATTTTTAACTCATCTTTGGTCTAGTCTTTTCGCCTCCGAAATAAGGACTCGCATGTCCCGTAACTCAACTCTCGAGTCATTAGGCCTTTATTAAGCGAGCGTCCACTGGGAATAGATTACTATGGTTAAAGTTGCTAAATCTGGCCATCGTCTGCCCCACGGCCGAGTCAGAAGGGGCTTAGGTCTATTCTCGATTTGACATGCATGTTTACAAGGACTTAATGCGATGTAAATCAGTTTGTGACGTCAAATCGAGAAAAGACCCAAGCCCCTTCTGACTTGGTGGTGGGACAAACGATGGCCAGATTTTGCAACTTTAACACCCTAGAAAAGTCAAAATAACTAGTCAAGATTTGTGGTAAAAAAGACGCAATGCGTTTCAAACAGGTGCAAAGATATATTTTAGCGAAATAACTTTAATTATTATTTGCCTCCTTCGTTCCTTTCTTTACTTGTAAACAGAGCCCGCGCAGCAAGTGAGGTGCAACTCGAGGGGTTCGGGGCTTGCTTGCCTGGAAAATATTTAAATCAAAGCCCTCTGAAATGGCTAGAAATGCATTTAAAACTAATATGGTGTGGTGAAAAATATACTTCCAGCAACAAAAAGCGGTGTTTTAAAACAAGAATTTAATTACCTTTTCGCTTAACTAATCATAACTGGCAATTAGTAACGTATCCACAAAGCTCAACCCAACATACGATTGCCCTCGAGACATTGAACCCCCCCCCCCCCCCAAGCCCTTCCTTCTGCGCGGTGCTTGGTAAATAAGCAGCAGCCAACTCGAGACTCGAGAGCTTTGCTACTTTGGCTGTTGCACACTGATTCTAGATTGTCCCAAAAAAAAAAATATAGAAATAAGTTATATTATTTCGTTTTCTATGTTTCTTTTTTTGTTTGTTTTTACTTCTGCTTTGTACCTGAGTAGTTTGAATAAAGATTCTTGTTGTTGTTGTTGTTGTTATCACAAAGAGCTTTACCACATTGCCTTTCACAACATAGTCTTCACAAAGCGTACAGCGCCGCAAACAGAAGTCAATAGAGAAGTAAACTAATCACTTTCTGTATAGGTCTGGTGACTTCTTTCCTTGCTAGCAGGGAAGTGACTTTTAAATTAAGCTTAAGGAACGTGAAAAATATATCTGCTAAATATCGTTTCGTTTCAAACACCAGCCTACGTTTAACGTCATGTCTACCACTCTACACTATCACTCTCACATTGCTTTCTGCCATCAGTTAAAAAGTTTATTTTTACCTTGAACAGGTCTTGCTAAATGCTTGGCAATTCTTGGATTTATTTATATAACCCGGGGTATCCAATCCATGAAATCGCTAATCGATGAAAATCGATATCAATCAATACCGATCGATAACAATTAATCAATTGATATTGATAATCGACGACCAATCGATGGCGAAGATTTCTGTGGTTATCGATGGGTATCGATTTTCAATATTACAATGGATAGATAAATTGATATCGATTGGTGTCAATTAGCTGCAGATTGACGGAATCGGCGCATAAATATCACATCATTGTAAGCAGTAATAATTGTAAACACATTTCATTTTAATGCTTTGAACGTTAACAGGAGAACAATACTGTCTGCTTTCTCTTCAACGCCCCGTCCACAGGTATCCGTTTTCCTTTGACAGGTCAAAAGTTTGTTCCCGTTTTTGCCTCCCGTCCACATGTATCTTATGAAAACGTTAACCAAAATAGAAACATTTCAGTGAAGTTTGGAAACGTTATCCACAGTGGAAAACTATTTAATACGTGCGGACACGGGCCAATACTATAGACATCAAAAAACGGACAGCGGTTGTGTGATGGCTTCACAGAAAAATTCTTTAAACGCGTTTCCGCGTTCTCCCCTCTTCTTGTAAGCAGTAAACACGTCACCGACGTTCACCTCAAAACGGCAAAGATAAAAGGAGACACCTTATTAGACGTTTCGTATGCTAGGCAACATACGTTTTCAAAAGTGATCATTACAATATTTGAAAACTATTTATATACTTCTAATCTTCTAATATAGGGGTCTGGGACCTAGATTTAAAAAAACTATCTTTGCCTGGCATACGAAACGTCTAATAAGGTGTATTCTTTTATAGATTTACTGTTCTTAAGCTCGGTTCCAGACCCCCATATCAAACGTATGTCGAAAACTAACAAACAAAGAAGAGCTGCTAGACAAGCAATAACTGAATAAGCAAAATGTCATTGTCACAAGATGTCAGATTCATCCGGTTGGAAATTTTTGCACGATTCAGCATCGATGCCCAACAGAAGTGATGTTCCAGTATCTCCAGGAGAGACCCAAAAATCAGTTCTGAAAACTTTACAGATTTGATTTTTTCTCCGGAATTTCTGGGTATTCCCCGTAAATGGTAAGTACTCCTTGTAACGTCTTAGTACAATAACAAGATCCAACCAGAGCGTGAAATAAAACCGATGTACGGGCCTTTTCCCTTTGACTTTGATATCTCTACATCCATGATGTAGTATAGTGGCTGCCGATCAGACAAATCTGTGCCACGCTGAGCCTGGTCAGCCTCAGTTGTTGCGCACAAGTTGCAAATGTTAAGCGTGTCAAACACGATGGAATAGCAGCATGCGCAGACGAGTAGGTTTCCGCGTCCTGGACTGCCTGGACGTCGTTTCCATCGGTTAACGTGTCGTCACTGGTTGAGGGGCTTTGGCGTGCCTTAAAAGGTTTACACAACTGAGAAAAGTAGCTTTGAATCTGCAGAGCAGTTAAGAACTCATCGACTTTAAAGCCCTTTTGTTGAACCCATCAGACGGCATGCTGAAAGCATGGCCACACTGTGGTTGCATTACGTTGTCTTGTCTGAGTGCTGCACTTGTTATATCAGGATGCTCTAGCTTAAATGCTTTTAACGCGTATCGCAGAGCTTGAAAGACAGTACTGGCAATAATGTGAATGTTCACTGAATTCACCTGTCAAACTGCGGATCACTAAACTAACACGCCAAGAAATGGCTTCATTCTTGTCGAACCAGTTTCCTTGCCTCTCCCTGCACCTTTGGGAAAGCTATTTTATGGCCCTGATTACGAGCAGGGACAGGCGCCCATGACTAGGAACGTACAACTCCCATACCAAGCCTATGCCACGGCATTCTTGCAGACCGATCTATTTTTAGAGTATTTTTTCCTGCGAAAAAGGGCAGCGATAAAGGCAACGGGAACGATAACGCCACAAAACGATATTTTTTAAGTCAAATATTCAGCACTTGCCGCTTATTACTCGACAATAGGTTTGATTTATCGCGAACGGACTGCATTATTAGTTTCAAACTTTGAAACTTAATTTGAATATTGTAATCATCTAACCGTAGCCTGAGTGTGACCTCATTTGAAATATCGATTGTTTATCGGTGTATTTCTCACGTGGCTTGAAAGCTGTTTATGGTAAGCTATACCAACCTCTGCTTGAAAAAGGCCTTTTAGTGGCTATATGCAGCTGCTTAGATCTGAATAATTTGTCTTGGGAGCGCGTATGTTGAAAAACACGCCCCTTAATCAAATTTTACATTTGGCCTTTGACGCTGGAGGCGTTTCTTGGATGATTTCCCCTTTCAACCTGGATACGTCCATTCCAAACAAAGTGAGGTGACGAACAAGTGAGGAAGACTCAAAGATGGCACCAAACTTACCACGTGAACACTGCAAGAAGTAGCACGTAGCTAGTCAGTAGCACGTAGCAAGTGCTAGGGTTACCTTAGCAGGAGTGTTACCCTAGCGCTTCCACATTTCTTCTTCTTCTACTTTTTCTTTCTTTTTTTTTTTTTAATCAGGGTGTTTACAAGGCAGCTTGGCTACCCTAGCAGTAGAGCAACAATAGCTGAGTGGTAGGGTTACCCTATCCAAAACAACTTTTTAATTGTTTTCAGCCCTTGAATGTTGACAAAAAATGGGTCATAGGTCAAATCAAACTACTGGACTGGACCAGGGCCGTGTTTGACCAGTTGCAACTTGTTGTTGTTATTTAACAATAAGGATTAAAGGTAACATTATAACAACATTCCATAACACTAGAAACCAGCAATGACAGGTAGTACAGACAGGTGAATCGAAGTACGTAGCAGAACTTTTTTTGCAATTAAGTTGTCCAGGGTGGTAGGGTAACCCTAACTGCGAAATTTTGCTGGTAAACCGGGGCTATCTTTGGCCCTCCTTCTAGGGTAACCATAGCACTATGGTTACGTGTCCTCCTTGTAAAAAGGGTCTAAGGGTCGTCTCGTCCAGCCTTTTTAGAATCTCGGTCCGTGCATTGTCTTGTCGAAGGGACCTAAGCTGGTAGTCTCCTTCGCAGCCGCTCGGGCCGGAGTCACGCAACGCTCCCCGTCCCCACGCGGCTGCTTCAAACCGACATACATTCCTTTCCCTTTGTTTTGCGCTTTTGTTTGCTCGGACCAATGAGCCCTCGTTTTGTTGTCATTGTATACGCTGCACCAATCACAGGAGAAGTTGTGTTTTCTTTCGTGGGAAAACCCTGGCATGCGACGTGTTATGGAAAGGGATGGGAGAGACGCCTAAGAAAGTCGTGGAAAGCAGCAATAAGTGTTTTATTTGTTCATCTATCCCTACCAGTAAAAATAAGGTCTATATATTTGGTAAAACGTCCACTGATTTAGCTGGAATAATTCGATCGTCGCTGGAATTTGACGTAAAGAAATACCACGAGGACAGTAATTTGTTTGTTTGCCGACAGTGTTTTCAGCAGTTGACTAAATACGAAAGAGCAGCGAAAAAACTTCAACAAATCAAACAGGAACTGCTGACTGCCTTTAGAAATAGAGAGCAGCTGAGGGAAAAAAGACTTGCACGCGATGAAAACAGAGACGACCCGATCAACAATGGAGGTGTGAGTGCTGCGAAAAGTCTTCGGTTCTCTACGGAAACTTCACATGTTTATTCCGATCCTGCCGCTTGTACTTCTTATACTACACGTCCACCGATAGCTCAGTCGACTCCTGTTCCATCAAGCAGACAAGCACTCCTCTTTACCGGAATTTCACCCATTCAAACCATGAATAATGCTTTTTCTGACAGTCAGGGTGATGTTCATGGCGATCTTCGCAACGTGCCGAAGGACTTCCATTTATCAAAACCTGGATGCTCTGATAGCACCATTGTAAAGTTACATGTACATTATCCGAGCAAAAACTTGAACAAAACCCTGTTTGGCTCCTACCAGACTCTTGGTAAGGCATTAGCTCACGGAGTCCCTTCCCAAATCGCTAAGGCTGTCATGAATTGCCCAACAGTGCGAATTCATGTCGTTTCCAGTGTAATAAAAGCTGTGTCAAAGGAAGTTTCAGGGTTATGCGGCAAGAGCAGGGCGTCATTGCTTAGAAAAACAAGCAAGGAAGATTTGCAGAATTTTGATCTTCAAAAGTTGTACGAAGAATGGCAAGAAAGAGCGCCAATATTTTAAGCGTTCCTGTTGAACACTGCCAGCCGAACAAACCGTAAAGGCACTTGGTTTGGAAGTGTTGCACTTGCAGGATCGATACTCCTGAAACAAAGAAATCGTGAAATGAACGCAACTGCAGCTGCGATGGGGATTTTGTTGAAGAGCAAAGCTGCTGAGGTAATTTTGATTCTTTTTATACTGTGTTTATCGGGCCGAATCGAAGTGGGTCAGTGGAATAAGAAGGAATAGAAGGGGAAGATAAAATATTTTTAGAAAATACATTGTATAAATACATGGTCTTCACTGTAAAATTATGTAAAATTTGTTGTTTTAATTTTATCCTTGGTGCATAGTGTTTTTTTGTGTTAAATTCATCACCAGACATTTAAAATGAAAACAAAGGAAACCATAAGGATAAAATTGGAAAACACCATGAGCTATCAATATCTGTTTTCCAATATTGTTAGATACTTTCTTACAATGTTTGTCAACACAGAACCAAATACACTGTACAAGCCAAAACAGTTTCATCTCACAAGGATAAAGTTTTTTTTAAAACATTAATTTAGTCTTGCCCCTTGTGTACAGTGAATGGTTGTGTTAACAAACACTCAAAGTGTGCTTAGGCGATTATTAATAATATTGTTATTGGCACAATTGATTGCCTTACTTGAACTTAACAAGTTCAAACTTTCTTGGGCAGCATTTTGACCTACCTGCAAATAGCCACAGCTACATGTAATCTAGGTGGCAAGAGCAAAAAGATCTTATTTCCACTCTTACATGCACTTAATATTCTTCGTTAAATAGGCTACTATTTCCAGGTTCAACAAGCTCAAACTTACTAATTCCAACTTGAGCATACTTAGTAAGCTTGATGAACTGGGGAAGGATCATGATGCAGATCTAATCACTGCCAGAGACCAGATTTCAGAAGAAAATACCAAACTAATGAAAGTAAAGGACAGGATTTCAACAAGTAAGGAATATGGCTGTAATCACTTCACCTGAATTGATGGCTGCCACACGGGAGGAGCATGAATTGAGGAAGCCTTTCATCCTGGATTCGTCATATCCTTTGACAACCTTGACTTTCAGTTAAAGAGAAGGAATATGACTAAGGATAACCAGAATCAAGACTACCACTGGGTCAACCACCAAATGGTGGAAAACCGAGTTTCTGGCAACTCCCTTGATGCCAGAAAAACTGATCCTGAGGATATTGTAAATATCCCAAACACCAGATTTCTTCCCAATTTGTATGATCAGCAGAATCAACGTTTGGACTACATAATTTTGACTTCAAGATTTTTAGTCTCATACTTTGAAGTCTTGAAGCCACTGCAGGATGCTTCCATATTCCACCACATAGGTACACAAGGGAGATGTCTCAGAAGTCCAAAAAGGTATGCAATATATCATTTAAATGTTGATTCTTTGGAGTAAAGTAAACATGGGGAATCATGGGGTCATTACTTTTGAAGTTCTATAAACTTTCATAAAATGATACTAATACTATCACTGAAAAGCTCTTATTGCATAAATTAACCAATTTGCCTGGCTGAAAAATATAAACCTGTTGTTTGTAATTCATGCCTCTCAGTTCGAAATGAATGCTTAATGTCTGTTGAAATGTTTTCTATTAAGAATTCACTTTTTAAATACAATTTCTAAGAAAGTGTACACTGTTATCTTTATCTCTAAAATATTGTATTTCCAACTGATGTTTGTTTCTCCCAACAGGTTCCCCTTGGACTTATATTCAAGGATGAGAATATTAACGAGGACATGCTGGCAATTTTGCAAATGTTCCACACCTATCTCCCCAAGTCTAGTGATGCAGCCATTGGAGTGGATGGACAGCTGTTTTCAGGAGATCAGTTGACAGTGGAAAGAGCTGTCAATGTAATAGCTTCAGTGGCAAATGGACTAACACCACAGGATCGCTTGGATGGAATTCACTTGCAACTCGGGGATTGGCATGCCTCAGTGAAATTGCTAAGTGTAAGTGTCCATATTGGTGTACTTGAATTACAGTCAAGTCCATTTAAAACATGATGGAGGGCCAATTATTATGATCTGGTATGCACATCACCAGATATGCTTCAATTCTCATTTTTTTACTTACCAAATTGATGAGAGAATATAATACCGTAAAGGTGAACTTTTGAAATTCAGAGCTACATGTATTTGTAAATGAAGAAGGAAATATACAGATAACTTCTGCTGAACTCTTAGAAGATAATTTCCCAATAACTAATGTTTAAAGCCATGTTTTGTTCATCTTACCTAAATCTTTTATGCAATATCTGCGGTGCTTAGCTCAAAAGCTACATGTATGGTCCTCTTAATCCACCTCCCACTTTCTCAAAAGCCAATGATTTCTGTCTTTTCTTCTTTTAATAGTTTATTACTTAAGGGAATACTCTGTAGATTTAATTTAATCTTAAAGTGTGAGTAAAATGAAGTGAGCTGAACTATGGTTAAGACTGTAATAGCATGTCTTGACCAACTTATGGACAGCATTATTATTTTTTTAGGTTGTTTATTTTTATTTTTTAGTTGATCTACTCAAGATTCTACAGTGCCTCTTCAGCTGTTGACCAGTGTACCATGTTTGCGGACCGAACAGTGATAAACAGGAGAAATGTTTGCAGTGATGTCAAGTCAGCATACAGAGCAGACAGGGATTTCTTATCAGTAGTGCTGAAGTCCAGGGTTATTGCTGCTGGCATGAATGTGTTGGGACTTGAGAACAAAACAGGGAAACCATCCAAGTTTGTTCTACCTCCCAATATTGAAAACCTCCAGAAATCAAAGAAACTCGAATTGCTGCATGAGCTTGCTGCCAAGGTGGTTGATGGTTTCATTTTCCAAGACAGTAGTAATTTGGTGGACCGCATCCTTACTGCTGAAGAAAAACAGCAGTTGTTGCAACAGCAAGAGCTTACAGATGATAACAAGTTTCCATGTAGGTTTCCTGGATGTAACAAGAAATACAAATATAAGAAGAGAAGGAATACTCATGAACTTATTCATGATCCACCATTTGTTGCTGATGAACCTCCTGTTGAGCTTACCACTGCTATGCCTTCACCATCCTTAGACAAACAACAACGGTGATGATGTCTACAATTATAACTGTGCTCTTATGACTGATGCCATGTTATTTTTCAATTTCCTTGATGCCATAAAGGAAGGTGACGGTGCACGAGTCATGCGGCAGTATAAATACTTTCTTCTCTGTTGTAGAGCTGATGAATCAAAGAGCACCAAATATGTACTTGAGATTTTATACCAGTTCTTCTTAGTTCATGCCTTGTTGTCAAAGAGGGACAGGGAGCGGTTTATTTGGAACCGATTTGTGAACAATCACGGTGTGAAAGGGAGAAATATCCCCCTTTATGAAGACATGGAACACAGCAACAATTTTGTTAAGCAAGGGATAAGAAATTTGGGGCCTAATTTGACAGAGTCTGCAATTTCGCGAGTGTGCAAAGCAGAGAATGCAACACGGACCATTTTAGACAAACTTGATGGCAGTTTGAACAGACAAACCCACTCAGGCAAGCATCCAGAAGGTTCACCTGATAAAGACATAGTAGAACTTGTTAACAGGGCTGTTGACTTGGATGTTTTCACAGAAACTGATGGGCGGCACTACCAAACGTTCAATGACTTTAGGAGGGACAGACTTGAAGATCTGGATCTATCAAGTCTGTATAAATGGATCAACACGCACAAAAGGAATATCCACCAGGGCTCACGTGCTAGATGAATCATTTCATTGAGGATTCTATCTTTCAAAACCGCAATCCTCTCCCCAATATAGCAGTTTCATGGCTTTGACTGTGGATCAGTAATAATATAAACTAATGTATGGTTCTGGGGGAAACAGTTAGTTTTGTTTTCCCTCGAGTCCTTTGTCTTGGGAAACATCAGGGCTCGAGGGAAAACAAAACTAACTAGCTTCCCAAGGGACCACGCATTAACTGCTTTGTTAAATATTTAGTCTTTCCCTTCAACAGTCACAGCAAAAGAAAGAAACAAAAAACTGACAGGGCAACAACTGCAGAATTGCATCGGGGTCAGGACACAATCATTTGTATTTGATCAGGGACACATGACCAAGAATCAACCAATCACAGTCCTTGCTTTGTTAAGTGAAAGCCTAGGTAGATAACAATAATTATTATGTTATGCTTGCCTTAAACATTAATTTTCTTGTTTCATGCTCATCCCGCATTACCATACCCAAAAGGAAGTCCTCAAAACTTTAATCCATGGTTCAAAGACTTACTAACATTTCATGAAAAAATACAAGGGATGTTGCTTCTTGAGTGTCTTTAAATCTGATAAAACATGGCAAAGTTTTTAGCGCTCATCTTCTTACTGAAGTAACCAAAATTGGACATATTGCAGTATTTTTTTACTCATTTAAGTAGAGATACTGTAAACTTGAACCACAAAAGATACGCAGTACACAGACACTACATTTATTCTAGCTTGTAAATGTTTTTAAGAAAAGAGATAGATTTAGCTGACAGCCATTGAATAACCCTTCAGTTATTTTGATCTGTTTGATTGTTTACTGAATTAATAATATTCAATAAGATATTAGTCTCCTTTGTTGACATTCAGGCCGTGGGGATGAGGAGCATTGCGTCACACCAGCCCAAGCAGCTATGAAGGAGACTAATAAGATAGAGATTTTATTGAAAAAATATTACAATGAAGAACACATGATTACTTTAAGGGTCTGAGAATAACAAATCCGCAAAGTAACATTTTATAAAATTACAAAATACAAAGGATCTAATTTGATGCAGATCCTAAACTTAGATATTAATGGTGATTGTTAATAGGTTGTTTTATCACTAAGGCCTCTGATCAGTTTCATAGACCCTGGTTTTAAGCAAGCAGTAAAAATCCACAACTGTGTGTGGGTGAAAATATGATTTTCTAGTCTTTATAAATTATGACAATACTATCTTGTAAAATCCTCTACTAGAATCTCTTATATAAAAAAAAAACTAACAATATTCTACAATGTTGTAAAAACCTTTTATTTTGGGGGAGGGGTGGGGTAGTTTAAGATACTGGAATAATCCAGTAATTTACTAATTAACAATTAGATTATGAGCTCGAGATTTCTATGGGTTGATAGTTGATGAGGCCGAAGGCCGAATCAACTATCACCCATAGAAATCGAGAGCGAATAATCTAATTGTTTTAGTAAAAATCATACCAAACGAGTCTTGTTTCGGTAAAAAAAATACCAATTTAATGTTCATTTGTTGCATAACAACATCCACGTCCACGTGATGAGTACGCCTGTATCACGCGCGCGGAATCTTTTTATTGACAGCTTGCTTTGACAACCCATTCAGTAAAACGAGAACAGCGCCGTGATCGAATAGATGCAAAGCGAAAGTTTAAATAAGTTCATGAAAAATATCTCGATCATCACTCAAAGTACACCAGACGGGCTGAAATTGTCCATCAATTAATGTCAGGGAAACTCTTTAAGGTCCTTTAACGGTAATTGTTTACGATGGACACCGTGCAATTGTGAAAACTGTATGGCTGTGGCTGAGCGAAGTTTTGGATTTGAACAACGTGCTGATTGAGTGGCTGAAACTGCGGGGTTGTCAACTGCATGTGGTCTGCGTCAAAACCACTGGTTGAAGGACCAGCTAAAGCGCTGGAAAGTGGACCGGATTCACCGTTTGAAGTATGGCTCTGGCCACTGACAAAATGGCTCAAAATATTGGACATGTTCTCTTTTTGCTGGAAAGATGCCCGAGCGTTGTATGATTCAATCGATTGATCTGATTTATGCCCAGTTACCGCTTTAATATGTCTTGCTTCCACATTGTGGTCAGACAAAACAGTCACTGCAGTAGCTCTTACACAGTGATTTGTAAGATGGGGCTCAATACCAGCTTTTTGGCTCATCTTCTTCATCATACTCCCGAGCACGGACTGGCCGATTGGGGCATTACAAAACCACACGTCGTCTTTACGAGGATCAAATTTGGCTGAAATGGCTCTCGGACGCTGGAAGAGACAGCTTAATTCTGGGTGTAAATGCGTTAAATAGTTATCCACAGTTTGGACAGGGCAGCGAGGGGAACCTTTCGCCTCAAACATTTTACCATCCGACTCATCTGCGTTGTCATGGAGCCCACCTTGATGGTTTTTCGTGGACAGCACTGCACGGAGCTCGTAGTATCGTCTTCCCTCCGGAGTTTGTCGAAGACAAAGCATTTGTTTCTCAAGATTTCTTTGACTTTCTCTGCCACGTTTGCCGAAGTACAGTGTCACGTAAAACCATGCCGTTCGTAGAAGCTGCGTAGGATTTGTTGTTGTTGCCTCGCCAAGCTGCTGAGATTCATACAATTTCTCGAGTTGCTCGCTTGTTATGGGAGCCTTGTGGACTACTGGACTTACTTGACCTCGTTTCACCATGTCTTTACAAACTGTATTTAGCGTTTCATTGGCCTTGTTGAACTCAGGGTCGCCAACTATGGACCACGGTTTGTTGTGAGGATTTTGGCGGAGATAGCGGTCAATGGCCGCTCTGATAGCTTTCAGTGACGAAATCTTAAAACGACTGCCATCTTTTTGGCGAATGGACACGTAAAACATTTGCAGACAATTATTTAACTCTGTTTTTGACTGCTCTTCGATTGCACAGGTAAATTTGTTTTGGGTTTCAAACCATTCTGAAACGAAAAAGCCATTGAAGTTTAATGAGGAAATCAGGAAAATGTTTCTTGTTTCTGATTTATCGCATTGAAACTGACAAGTAAATATCATTAATTTGTATCATTTCTAAGCTTCTTACCGTTAAAAATTTTCATTCCATATTAGTTGCCTGCCTAGTCTTCTCAGGAACTGAATTTTTCAGTAAAAGTTCTAAATCATCCTGCGAAACTTCGCAAAAGCGCGAAGACGTCGCCATTTTTGAAGAACACCTTCAACCATTGCACTCTAATGGCTGATAGTGTGCAGTAGCTAAGCCAATCAGATTACGGCATTTGCATTAGTATACTAGTAGATTTTTACTAATCCTGAATAGGGTCAATTAAATGTCCACTCAATATTAATTATTTATTAATAATAAATAATTACACACCAGATGTTCCTGCAAAAGCTGTAAGCAAATCATTGTCATCATCAACAATATCTACATCACATGAATCATTGGGTTGATTGCCAAGGAAAGAACTTGTATCCATCTCGGAAAGTGAAATGTTGTCCATGACCATTTCAAACAGTTCATCATCAAGTAAAATGTCACTCCATTCGTCAAGTAGATCCTCACTGAAAACAACATCGTCGTCATCATCATTGACATCATAAGCATCATTGCTGTTGACATTTGTGTCATGAAAAGTTTCACCAATTACTCGCATAATCTCTTGCGCATGCCTTTTATGCCAGATTTCCACTATTCTGTAAACATCAGACATTTCAAATATGTGCTCCAGGTTATCAAGAACCTGTGAAATTTGAAGATCTCCAAATCCTAGCATGAATTGAATGTTGGTCAATGTTTTGAGATTTGCATTTGCAGCCATGCCTACAAAATCAACTAAGAGTGACTTGTGATACTTTATCAGGCATCTTTTTACATGCTCCCTCTGTAGTGGTTGAATATCTCTTGTCCTGCTTGAACTTCTGCTACTCTTTGCATCTACAGACACAGGATATTGAAGTGAAGTTTTACATTCTGGCAAACCACAGTCACAGTTATTGGCGCAATTATCACAGCAGAGATGTTTCAATAGAGGCCTCTCATTATCATCGTCGAAGTGTTCCAGAATTGCTTTTCTTCAACAATCAGTTGATTTAATAAACAGTTTAATGTCTCCCTCCACATGATTCAAAAGCATGCCATGATACAACAAAAATGAGTTACTCTGATGGCCATCACGTCCAGCTCTCCCAGTTTCTTGAACAAAGGCTTCAATATTCTTTGATGGCCCATAATGGATGATCCTGTGAACAGCTTTGCAATTGACTCCCATGCCAAATGCTATAGTTGCAACTAGGACCCTTATGAACCCATCCTCATGTTGGAAGGAGGTCAAAATGTTTTTCTTGTTTGTGGCAGGGGTGCATGAATTCAACATCTCTACTAAGGGCAATTTTTCACCAGTGCTTGTCTTCTCAATGAATAAGTCTTTCCTTAATAGTCCTCTTAGCATTCCATAGATAATCCCACACTGTTTTATGGTCTGACAATAGATTATGGTCCTGTCACACTTATCTTTTAATTTCCTGATGTCTTCTACAAGCCACTCAAAGAATAATTCGAGGTCACAATCTTTGTTCATCTTTGTAACTGAATAGGTAAGATTTACCTTGTTTGGACTTTCTTTAATGTCCAATGGATTCTGCATTAGGAGAACTTTTTTTATGGTGTCTTCAGTGAGCTTTGTTGCTGTTGCTGTTAATGCAACCATTGGGGTATTTGGAGCAAGGGACCGCAACTCATACAGCTTTCCATAGCAATGACGAAACGCAGCCATCTTATTGCTTTGGGATGTCCCCCTGTAAAAGAAAAAACAATAACCATGAAAAATTTAAACTGCAACAAAAACAATGAAAAGGATGGTATTCGATCAATTCGCGTTGCAAAGCAAGATTAAAATTTTATAAGGCATAGTGGAGTGCTAAGAATTAAAATATATACAGACTCCACTTACCACTCCCTTATTACGTGGGCTTCGTCGATGGCCAAAGCACATAATGTTTTGGAATACACAGAATTTCCAAGCATTGTTCTCCACCGTTCGTTTTGGATCCAAGCTTCTGGGGAGCCAAAGACAACAGAAATCTTTCCCTTTTCTATCAAAGTCGCCTCCTCTTCAGTGCAAGAGCTAATGCTGGCCACTATAACTCCCTTGCCTCTCAAATACTCCACTTGATCATCCACTAGAGTGAGCAAAGGCGACACAACAACACAAATGTTGCCTGGCTGACTTGATACGTGGTCGATGACTAACGGCAAAGCTTGAAAAATCAGAGATTTTCCGAAGCCAGTCGGCAAATTAACGAAAATATCCTTTTTCCTTTCAATTAACTTCGATATTGCTAATTGCTGATGCGAATTTAAAGCCTGTATGCCGAATTTTGACGCTACAAGATTGAACGCTTCTTCGAGATCCGCCATTTTGTTACTGAAAGAACTGCATCATTTGGTCAAATAAAAGAAGCCAGGTGATTGGTTGAAAGTTAAGGCGCGAACATTCGCAAGAAAATGAAAGCCACACATTGATTGGTTTATTTCTGAGAAAGGAATGTATGTCGGTTTGAAGCAGCCGCGTCGGGACGGGGAGCGTTGCGTGACTCCGGCCCGAGCGGCTGCGAAGGAGACTACTAAGCTGGTGGACTTTCAAGGATTCTATGGCTTACGTGGCTTTATGGAATGTATACCAGATTACATTTCTAGTTTTCCATAAGGATATCATTCCTTACTATGTTTCTATATTCATTTGATACATCTTAAGAATTACCGACTTGAGTCTTTTGATATTTCATGGCCATTTTTTATGATTACTTTTCTTTTAACGGGGTTACAATCCAGAAAAGTGCCGTGTGAAACTAGAACCGAGATAACCAGGCGGTTTATGTCACGAACAATGACAATGTTGTAACGCAATCTTTGACGTTCAAAAGTCGAATTTTGAAATTGGCCAAGAAGCAGGAAGAAGATGTGGTGCCGCGCGCCCATTTAACTTCCAAGGTTTGTGCGTTACCCGGTAAAACCCTGCAAGATACGAATTACTTAACACTCACAGCCAATTTTCTGTATGCTAAAGCGATTTTTGAACGCAAAACGTTCCGATTTTATTTGCTGATTTTAAGAGTGCTTCGAACTCGTGTTCAGAGTGGAACATGAGGTCCATTAACAAAGCAAAACGGCTCTGTTAGTTCTTATCAAAAATGAACGTAAAATAGTCCTCAAAACATTTCAATTTATTATTAAACCATTTTTGCTTTAAACCCATTTTGTGTTGAGTTTATCTGAATTTTAGGCAACGGAGACCGTGACAGGAAAGCTCAAATTTCACAAAAGTACAGGTTGTATTTCGCGACCTCAAAACTTTTCTTTTCAGTTGCCCATAGTTTTGAAAACGGATTTTAAAAGACCAAAGAATGCTCTTTCACGTGATACAAGTCTCTGAACTCTTTGCCATGTACCAGTCAATGTTTTTAGCATCTCAATTTTGTGAACTTTGCCTTGCAAAAAATCGCTCAAAATAATGTAAATAATGAAAAATACTCCAAACATTCAATTTTGATTCCAAGTAAAAGATTAACCACTCAAAATGTGTATAATTACCTACTTGCTGCAATGGCTTTTTAGTGGTCCGGACTATAACTGTTTGAAATTTGAAAAGTCGAGTTGTCAGCAAATTGTGCTGTGAGAGACCCCTAAAACCCGGCCCAAGAGCCCCGAAACCAAGATCCTCGATCTGCGTACGTCTAAGATAATATTGTCCAATATTGATGTTAAACATACATTTTTGGTAACAGTTTACCTACAGCTATGCTGTTAATTTTTTTGAGAATTTTGATAATTTCCTTTATTGTAAGCCGTCGGTTGATATTTACTGACCTACCATTCTTAAAAATCAAATACATATCATATTATCTTTGAACCTAATCTTTTCACTTTGTATTTTCAAGGAAGTGCCCAAGACAACTGCCAGTAAAGGTGCCCATAAGTATTGGCTGGAAAAATTTGAAATCCCATCAAAGGTATGTTCCAACTTGAATTCTTTACAATGTTTTCTTTTCACCACAAGGTTTTTGTTCACATGAAGTGTCATAAAAACTTGTTATCCCATTCATTATTTAGTGCCACTCATGTTGTTTCCCTGATTTATTTTTGCTAGTGGGAACCAGCTGTACAGGCAGCAATTGATAAGGAGAACTGTCAGTGGAGCACAAGAATGCTTTGAACAGGCAGCTTTGTACAGCTATTATTGCTTTCCCTGATACAGTGACAAAAGCATAACGTGACCACATTGCAGTAGATCGAGTTAATTAAAAAGTATCCTTACCTGAAGGGTACGGTTGGAGCTGGTCACGTAAGTATCCAAGTCATTTTCTCTACTGCGTATAGAGTCATTTTAATGGCATAAAATTGTCATGATTGATAATCAGTGAACTAAACATTCTGGTGCTTGGCACAGTTATTAGGAATCACATTTGCCTGATGTTGGGGCCATTTTGCGTGACCAGCCATGACAAAAGCATATAAGGTGATAATTTTGCAATGACTTTGTTCTCCCTTTTAATCACCTTCATGTATGATTGAAATTCAGGGGACTTAACTTTCAGAGATTGACATTATCTCAGTGGCTTTATCTAAAGTGGGGGTTGATATCAAATCTCAATAGGATCTTGTACAATCTTATTGGATTCCATTAAGATCTCTGAATGAAAATGACATAAGATGATCTTTGTGGCTTAATTTTTAAGTGAGCTCTTTTTGGTAGAAATTAAACCTCAAATTAGTACTTATCCTTGAACATCTGAGACCCTACGGTCTTGCAGAATCTGACAGGTTTACCAAGCAGCTATTACTACTATGCTGGCACTACACACACACTATTAACCTTTGATTTCTTGAAAACCTAACTGCTTAGAATACCTGATACCTTCTCATAAGATGGGCATCTTGTTACTAATTAAAGTGCACCTCATCCCAAAATATTTTTTCGCTAAAATAAATTTTTGCAACTGTTCGAAACGCATAGTGCCTTTTAGCGCTTTTCTAAACCAAATCTTGACTTTTTATAGGCTGTAAAAGATTCGAATTCTAACCATCATCTGTTTCACGACCGAGTCAGAAGGGGCATGGGTCTATTCCCGGTTTGACGTCACAAACTGATTTGCATGCATGTTTACAAAGACTTACCGCGATGCAAATCAGTTTGTGACATCAAATCGGGAATAGACCCATGCCTCTTATGACTCGGTCGTGAAACAGATGATGGTTAGAATTCGAATCTTTTACAGCCTATAAAAAGTCAAGATTTGGTTTAGAAAAGCACTAAAAGGCACAATGCGTTTCGAACAGTTGCAAAGATTTATTTTAGCGAAAAAATATTTTGGGGTGAGGTGCACTTTAAAGGTCAGATGCACCTCTTTGATTCAGACATCATCACACAGAGATAAAAAAGATGTTTTAATAGGCATATTCTATTCTGTTTAATTTGCAGTCATTCTGGGCGAACAAAATTAAAGACCGCTTTGAAAACATAAACAATAAAAGAAATAGAGAGATTAAAAAAAGATTACAGCAAGAGGGTGTCAGTGTTCCAAAAGGAACGCCTGGAAGGAAAAAGAAAGCTGGTCACCCAGCTGCTGTCATTCCTGGCATTCCAGAGGGGGTGACACATACCAACAGCAGAAACAAACAATGGTAAGCGAATGGAAGAAGGCAAGGAAAGACCAGAACCTCATTACCCTTGCGAAATGGATTCCCAGAAAACTTGGAATTCCTAGGAATTCCTAGGAATTCCAAACAATTCCAAGTCATGCAAATTAGGATAAAGCCAACGGCTTGGAATTTCTTAAAATATCTGGGAATGTTTACTTATCCAGTTGGGAATAACTTGGAATTCCTAGGAATTCCCCAAAATTCTAAGACTAAACAGAAATCGCATTTGGAATTGCTGGGAATGTCTGGGAATCAATGGTAAACTGAGACATCAAAATGCAAATTTGAGAATTAGGAGGTCAATCAACATCAATTTAAATTTCCACCACTTTAGTTAAAAAAGACTGCAAAGTTTTGTGATTCTTTAAGATCAAGACTTTAATTCTTTCAAGGAGACACATTTATGACTAAGCCTAAACAAAGTGCTACTAAACACAACATAGCCCTAATAAAGACAAACAGACAATTACATAAAATATAATACAATCCTTAAGTCACGCATTTACTCAGTGACTTTTCCGAATTAATTAAAGCTCATGAAACTTTCAGGGTTCTTTGAAATGAAATGGACGTAAAAGCGATTTCGAGAGTTAACGACGGATTTTTCTCACCTTCACCAACTCATTCGACTCTTTGCTTCCTCGATAACGATCGACAACAAACATCTAAAGGATGTTTTACACTGAACAGAAGATGCATCTCTTCATAAAGTGTGTTTTCGTCAAAATCTTCGCCAGAAATTGGATTCACATCCCCGAGATCTGAATAATTCGCTTGAAAGCGAACAGAGCGTGTTTCCCTAAAGCCCCCAGTTAAGCAGTCCAGCGGATGTCACACGGCAACAGCCAATGATAGTGTGCGAATTTTCACGTGACTATCCTCGTGCTTTTACTGAACTAAGAACTTCTATTTATTCCCTCTTGGCGCCCATGTTTGAATTCTCTTTTCCTTTGGTCTAGAGTGCGAATAATTGTTCGTGAAGATGAGTTTTTGAGTGGTTTAGAAGGAGAATAACAACAGCGTTATTGTAGTAAATGAAAGACTGAAGTTTGTGGCGCCGATGTTGAACGAAATGAAGGCATCACCGTGGATGTATCAGCCGGCACGCGATTTAATAGCGGCAGGCAAGCCATTTATATTAAAAGCACGAATTTTGAAAGTGTTTGGTAAGTCAATACTCTCTCACTTTTATTACAAATAGGAACAGTTCTTAAATTATAGAAGCCCGTAACTTGTCAACAGCATAGTAAAACTTGAAAGAACAAAATCATCGCGTAACAGAGTGCTCCTTGAACTGCCGTCGGCGGCAAAGTCTAATCCATCGCGGCCGCGGACGTTCGTATCTTGAGATCTTTAAATCGTCAGTATTTAACGGTTGTAAAACTACAGATCGAGTTAACTTTAGGCCAGTTATTCGCTAGGTCTAATCAATTATCTTGAGTACTCTAGTGAATGAATGACGCTACATGTAATGATCACTGACGAAATCTTATTTTTGTTTCAGACAGAACTGCTCGAGCAGGACATTGTTGACATCACCTCATCCGCGGACAGCAAAGGAAGCTCCCTGAACAGCACCAAAAAAATAAATCAATAAGCTAAGTCCACTGTTTGCCGTTTTTCCTTTCATCTTGTTCCAGTTCATGTAAATTTTAGAATTCAAATGCATAGATAATCTCAAGATCGGCTTTCCCTTGAATGCACAAGTTTGTAACATAATTTTTTACATTTTTTAATGTTTGACAATAATATTAGTATGTTTCAGACAACTACGCTTAACTTTACCCGATACTGTGTACGTAAAACTTTGGAAAAAACAAATCACGTTGGCCTATGTAGTTTAATGATTCGAAGTGATCTGTCTGCTCATTGTAAATAAAAATTTGTTGGACAACTTCAAATCAGTCTCATCCTTTGCTTTCATCACCATGGGACTTATTTTAACATGGTCTTAGATGCTTAGGAGAACTGCTTAACATTCACGGTTTAATTCTGGGATATATTTTGGGATACAATGTCTGACTTGGAATTTCTGGGAATTTCTGGGAACTTGGAAGCTAAGCACTTATAACAGCAAAGCTGGGAATTCCTAGGAATTCCTAGGAATTCCAAGTCCTGTTCCATATGGCCTTGGAATTTCTGGGAATTGAGAACAAGCACTATTTTAACTGGGAATTCCTAGGAATTCCAAGTCCTGTTCCATATGGCCTTGGAATTTCTGGGAATTTCTGGGAATTGAGAACAAGCACTATTTTAACTGGGAATTCCTAGGAATTCCTAGGAATTCCAAGTCCGAATTTACCTTGAAAATTCACACCTCTCATTCCTAGGAATTCCTAGGAAATTCTTAGGAATTCCTAGGAATTCTCAAAGTTTTTTCGCAAGGGTAGGGAGCTGATGGCATCGACTTTTCCTATGCGAAGAAGAGAAATCCTGACAGAAAACATCCGCATCTGGAAACTCCTGCAGGACTTTCCCATCTTTGGCAGCAATTCTGGCAGTGAGGTATTTTATGCTGATAACATTTTAAAATAGATATCAAAAAGTAAAATATTGCCTCGTGTCCAGACCAAGGAAGGAGTAACTGAGGTAACTTCAACATTGAAGGAAAAGGATTAACCCAAATATTTTGAATTTTTCCCAATTTATTACCTTTTGGTAAAGCCCTTTTGAAAATACCATTTTGTCTCCAATGCATGTTTGAAGCAAGTGCTCTTTTTTTGTGCATTTATGCTGGTTTTTTTTGTTATTGATTTTAAATGTGTACACTGATTTGCCTGTCATGGCAAATTATTAAACAGTTGTAAACTATCTTCAGAAACAGATGTTGCTGAAGCATTGCTAAGATAGGAAATTTGGGGATTAAACACTGCCTGCAAAGATTCCATACATGTACCGGTATTGTGATGTTTTTCTGCCAACTGGATTAGATTGTGGCATGAGGAAGGTTGATGATTTCAAGTAAAATGGTTCAATTGTTCGCAAGTTTGGTTTTTATAAGGATCGTTACATGTTTCTAGCTGCACCTAAACTAAAGGGTGTATTCTTCCCTGTCATTTTCTTTCCCATCCTTTTGTTTTGCTGAATGCCCAAGGATGTTACTCTTATTTATTGCCCTTTTGTTTCTCTTGTCATGGTGGAAATGTGAAAGTTACACTTTTTGTGTTACACATGCATATCAAATGATTGACAGATATGCATATCTACAAAAACAAACAAACAAAAAAGCAAACAATGTGTCACATTTTGTTATCCATCGGAGACAGTACACTGACTGTTGAAAGCTTATAGTTTTTATACAGGGGGGAAATTCATTTTTTCTAAAGAATGCTTTTACATATAGTTTTTTAAAGTTAAATGAATCCTAGTAATTTCTTCAATATTTTTGCTTTTTCTTTATTTAGATTAGAGCAGAGCTTGGGCGAATCTTTGATGAGCCTGAAATAAATAAGGTCATCAAAGACAGATTTGTTGGAGGGTGGAGAGAAAAGTTGCTGTTACTGCTTCGGAAATCAAGCAACAAAGATATTACAGAAAATTTTAAAGAGGCAGAAGATGTCGAGTCGTGGGACAGATGATGGCTAGATTTGTACAGTAACTTTCACAGCCTATAAAAAGTCAAAAGGTGCAGTGTGTTTCGAACATGCAGGAGCAAAGATTTATTTAAGCAAAAAAATTTTTTAAATTGTCATGTTTAGCAGCCTGAGGCTTTGACTTTGATCTTTAGTGATTTAACTTTCTTTCCTTTGTCTACTTCTAGAAGTTCACAACCGATGCATAATGGCAGCACTGCCCTTTTTGTTCATGGAAAGAAGGAAAGGAACCCAATCGAACATCCAGTCCTTCTGGGTTAGAGCTAAAGTACTTAATGTCTCTTGGAATATGTTTTAAAGAACAATAGCAGTAATGCTGGTCTGTGTTAGAAATAAGATATCTGGCTTTGGTTCGATTGTGCAATGGCACTTTGGTTAACAAAAAAATTGGAAACAAATTAAAGAGAGGTGCAAGGAGAGTGTTTGTCAAAGTTTACTTACTTAGTGACAGTGGGAGGCAACAGTCTTGGTGAAGAATATTTTGTTGTAATATAATATTAGACCTTTCATTTTTATTTAAACCACATCTTTGTACTCACAACATACCTTTGCATGTACATGTGAAAATTAACGCTAAATTATGTGTTAATGTTATTTTGCAGAATGATGACAGTGATCAAGTTGGGGACAATTTAATTGAGTCATCAACATTCCAAAGGCTTATCAGCACTGGGGATTTAGCTGCTATGAATGAGCTGTTCTTAGCCTCAGGAGGAATGGTGGTGTGCAAATTCAAACCACTTAGCATTCTCACTGCAATTGTTACCCTTTTGAGAAGCTTTTATCGTTTTAATATGGAATTTCCCAAAGGTAATGGTGGCAGTGAGAAAAATGTGTTTTTGTTGCTGGAGCACATGTTGGTAGGCTGTGCTAGTTTGACACCTCCTCATTCAGTGGAAAATGTCCTGTCAGATTTACTGAAGGGTTAAATCTTTTTGTTGTTTTGTTGTTGTTATTTTGGATGCTGCTTTCAAATGACTGTTTAAAATAACCATTTTGGAACAATTATTATAACTTCTTTTTGCACAGTACTGTGGTTTTTATAACCAATTTAAAATGGTTATACAACCATAAAAAATAGTTGTTTTAACCAAAACCCATCGGTTGTGTAACCTTATTTAAGAGGGTTATACCGACCTATTTGTCAATGGGTAAAAAGGTGGACAGTACTAAGTTCAAAACTACCATAATTTTCGCTTAAAACGAGCGTTTAAGAACAGTTACATTGACTGAAAAGGGAATGGTTAAATTAACCAATAATGATCAGTTTATAATAACCAATATAAATATGGTTACCTCAGATTCAAACTTCAACCTTTTTGTGGGTTATGGTAACTGGTCAGCTTTTACAGTGCGGGTCTGTTCTGACGAAAATGTGGCATAAGCAACACTAATTTCGCGAACTCTGTAAATGGCTCTAACTCTCCTACGTCCTAGACTACCGCAGTCTCTTTTTCGCCTCTTAGTTCGTCGAGTGTGAGGCTAAAACAAAACCGGCGCGAGAAAAAATGGCCCCGCGAAATCTGGACGTGACGGGGAGCGCGGCGTGACGGTCTACCCGCGTAATTCCGATCGTGTGTCCATCCCGATAACAGGTATGTACTGTGTGCGCAAGAAGGACTTGCTGACCCATTGACCGTCTCCTCATATTACCGGAACGAGGCGAAACAGTGGCATTGGAGCTTGTATGGTTTGCGACCAGAGGTATATTGTTTGAAAGGCCTTCACTAGTTCTTGTCCCTGTTTTGTCTTTAACGGTGCAGCCCACGCATACCAAAAATGTCTATACGAGTCAATGGGAAAACAGCAATGAATAGCAAAACAACGGTGTCAACCATGCTACTGCTTACAAACAAGCATCTCTCGTGGCTTGTGAAATTTATGCCAAAAAGTTGTGGCATAGCTCCTTTAAACGCTAGTAATAAGCTCAAAAGTTCTTCAGAGCTTTTGGAACTCAATTAAGTCCCTTTGACAACATCTCATAAGGGAAAAATTGGGGCGAAAATAGGGCGAAGTCCGAATCAAGCCAGTCTTATGGAACAGCCTTCCTCTTTCAGTAAGGCAAGCTGAGGACATTAACACTTTTAAGAGTTTAGTCAAGACTTTTTTATTTTCTAAGGTCTTTTGTTGCATTTAGTGCTTAGTTTTAAAGTTTTTTAATATTTTAGATTATGTTAGGATTTTAGGTTTTAACTTTTCAGATTAGTCAGTAGTTTTACTATGCTATCTGTATGCGCTTTTGATTATTCTTATGGAAAAATCTATGGATCGATTTTAAAGGCAAGTCAATTAGGCGAGACCGCAATTTAGTGAACATTTCGCTGACAAAGGGACTTGGGTGAGTTCATGAAGTTCTAAGGACCTTTTCACTTTTCTAATGTCAAAATGTTCATAAACCTCCAAGACAAAGTTGCGTATGTTTTGGTGTCGTTCGAGGGGTTATTTGTCAGTTTACGAGGTGCTAAAGTCTCAACAACTGAGCATTTGGCAATAACAATGGTTCATTTCAGCTACATTGTATAGTCCGGAATTTGGGAACCTTGCAGGTTTTCAAAGCCGTGGTCTCTGAGGACCACAATTAAAGGCTCCGTACAATTAAGAAAGAGTTAAATGGAGTAATTTCGCTGAATGCATGATGAGTAATGGAATTAATGATAACCTTTTTAGCAGAGAAACGATCCTATGGTACGCTTTGGATCATTTCGTTTAATCTTTCATTAAAACAAAAGCAAAGAATTGCCGTTGCCAAGTCGGAAAAAACAAACATTGGTTTTTCATCATGCTTTCTTAAAGTACAGCAGTAAATAGATTCCTTTGAGAGTTACCAGGAGCGAATCCGACGAAGGGCTAACGCTCGAAACGTCAGCTAATCGAATCCCTGTACGGTGGTCAATTTACATTATCAACTCCGTTGATAAATCAAATTTTCGTATAATTGGACGACTCTGTTTCCAATCTCATATTCATGATTGCCCATGCATTTGATTGCCCATCTCCCATGTGGATAATGTCACCAACTGAAGTCAGACCAGTCCTCTCTTTCTCTGTCAAGCTGTAACGCCCCTATAACATATTGATCCCAGTGATTAAATTTCTAACTCATCGCCTGGTTTTTTTCACCGGCTGTCAAAGAGCTGTTTACTTCTGAGTTGTATAAAAATTGAGCTATACTGTTAGCGACAGAGACTGGCTCGCTTAGCTTCCACGGTGACTCGTAGCACCTGTTGGTACTCAGCTGTTATAGCATGTGTTCTCTTTCATATCAACATTTTAAATTCACCATCTAATTACAGTGGCACCCCGATATAACGATCCTCGATATAACTATATTCCCGGTAGAATTAACAATTATTCACCGAAGTGGAGGTGAATAGTGGTGGATATCCACCACTTTTACCGACACTGAGGTGAATGATTGTTTTTCTTGTGTGTGACAATATACCAACAAGCGGTCGGAAATTGTAACATCTCGCGCGCCGGCTGCTCGGAAGTGAATCGTACTTGCTAATCACCTACGAGTTAACCAATCAGAGCACGCGAAAAACTCTATTCACTTGTGTGGTATATATTGATGATGAATATTCTATGTCCCGGCAAAAGTTACAGAAAAATGTATGGGACAGAACCCCGATATAACGAACTTCGATGTAACGATATTCCCGATATACCGATGAGAATCTAGGCGGCCGAAATTAAAATCTTTCCCGATATAACGATATTGTCAGTATACAGTCACAATTTAACCAAAACATTCATAGGCGTACGGGCCGGGGAGGGGCTGAGGGGCTGCAGCTTCCCCATCCCCAAATTTTGGGCAACTCAGAATTTTGGGAGCAGCAAGAGAAATTTGGGCAAAGCCAGTTTTTAAAGAAGCTGCCATGTTTTTTTCTTTGGACAAAGATCCAAAACCTTACTCTGAAAGCAGAGCCTTGTCGACCGCCATTTGTGACTTGGAGTTTATCTTCGGACTGTGTGACTGTGTAATCCTGAGCAACACTAATAGTTTGTGCCGATATATTGAGGGGAGGACAGTCCACGTCATCTCCGCTCGTAGAAAAGCCGACACTTTGACCATTCACACACTACGCCAGTGTCGGAGTGAAAAAAAAGTTTCATCAGCGTATGGCAGATAGCATCAGCAATGGGTCTGAATATGAAGAAGTGACTGGCCAATTCCAGTTTGAATTACGAGAAGCCAGGACACCCAGGCACACGCTATCGCGCCCTCTTAAGGCCTATGTAGGTGAACACGCGCAAAGACAAACGCAGCTGACACCGGAATCGCACCACCATATTAACACTTACTATGTGTCCATCGACAAGGTGCTATCCGAGCTTGAGTTCAGGTTTAGCGGAAATGACCAGAAAATACTCTGTGCTTTGGGAAATAACTGTCACAGGGAAACACCTGATAAAGAAAGTTTTTCTCGCGTTGCTAAATTTTACAAAATCAATGGCGAGATTCTGAAAGCCGAGCAGAAAGTGCACGCGAGTTTCGTCGTGTGCGCAGATTAGCCTGTGAGGCTACATCACTGTCTCAGAAATGCTGGAGACAATGCGCGAGAATAATCTCTTTGATGTTTCCAGAATTTTCTAACGTGGTACATATCCTTGCAGTGATACCTGCTACACCGTGTTCTGCGGAAAGATCATTCAGTACGTTGAAAACCTACCCCGGCAGCACCATGGGGTAACAACTTGTCAGTAACATCTTACTTCAAATGAAGAATGATCCTCGGCCATTTTTTTCATTTCCGCAGTTCATGTATGATTCATTTCGTACATCATTAACATCTTACTTATTAACATTAATAGGGTATATGCCAACGCTGAAGTCAACAATGACACGGATCTTATCATCGATATCTTCGGCCGTCGAAATAGCAGAGACAGCTATTTCCTTTAACCTGTTTTATGAGCTCATATGATAGATTCAGATGTAAGAATATTTTAACTCCATATGTAGGCCTATTAGTGCATCGTATGACCCTCGTTTCTTTTCTATTATCTCGTAAATATTTGTGCAACTTTCGAGAATTTTTTTGGCAAATGGTTTACCCCCCCCCCCCCCCTGTCCCCTGGCAAAAGATTGCCCGTACGCCTATGAAAACATTGATGATCATGTTGCTGCTGCTGCTGCTGCTGCTGATGATGATGATGATGATGATGATGATGATAATGACGTATCAGCGATTTAACCTACTCCTCTGATTCCTACGCAAGCTACTGAAGCGGCGAAGGCAATAAGCAATTTTTTAATTTCGTTGGACGATTCAGGCGAACGATTGAGAGAATTTCTTTCTCTCTTTTGGCGATGGCGGGCGCGTTTTTAAGGCTGCAACTTAAACAAAAGAGGCAAACCAAACTGAAGGAGTACTTTCAGGAATGACCAAGTGTCTGGTTCTTTAAAAAAAAAACAATGAACACGTGAACTGGATAAGTAAAAACGATAACGGTCGCAACTTCAAATGTTTAAGTTTAGTTTTGTTGCACTTGTACGATTTACACCCAGACATAAGTTGCTGTGTAAACTTTGAAAACTTCTAGTGCTTTGCAAGCTGGTTGAGGGCATTGCTGCGTGCTTGAAATGTTACGATTGTGAATCATTTGATAGTCATTACAAATTTCATTTAAAAAATATGCATTAAAATATTACATGTTAAGTTTACCCCGGTATAACGATATTTTCGGTTATTTTATGGCCATATCGTTATATCGATCGGGAATTTCGATATAACGATATAATTTTACTGCTCCCCTGGCATTATATCGTTTTATTATATGACTGGCTCTTTCAGCGGTCAAGATGAATCAATTCTCCTGCTGTGATTGGCTACCCGCGAGGCCAAGATGGAGCCATTTTGACCACTCAGGATAGCCCGCTCGTCCCGCGTTTTACTCTCTCTTGATAGCGTCCTTTCAGTCATCTAATAAATCCTTTATTGACCAAGCTTGTTCGGTCAAGATGGCGGGATATTGGCTTCGTTCTTTTTTTGCCTGTTTGTGGATCTCGACTTCGTGTCGGTCCATAAACACGCAAAAAAGACCTTGGCCAATATCCCGCCAACTTGACCTCACGTTTGGCCAATAACCCATATGTATCGCGGTTCCACTGTAATATCGCGAAACGCCAGTTAACATTGTTTTTCAGTAAAGTGCATGAAAGCTTGGCTTGTGTATGATCACTGGTTATTATTGTCATTGTAAGCAATAGAGTTATTATCTTTTAATTTAGGCATTTTCCTACCGTTCGACGATCGTGAACCAAGGTTTGATGTCATCCATTACTTGACGAATAACACCTCGTCAAAACTCAAAGCTACGCGTTCCACTGACGGGCCGGGAGAAGCAATTGATGTACTACGCAACAGGAAAGGCCCAACCTGTGGTACTGAAGAAAAACCCAATTCATGGTGGTGGATTGATTTGGGTGAGAATCATCTTTTGTTCATCACTCACTATGCCCTAACAGATCGAAAGAGAGACCCCGCCCTTACCATGCTTCAACTGAAAGGTTCAACTGATGGCCACGATTGGCACAGCCTTAGTAAAACGCACATTAAAGATCGCACTGATGGCTGCCGCCTCATAACCACGTGGCGTGTCAATGGAAAAACGCCTAGCTACCGCTACTTCAAGATCGTTCAAGCAGCCAACACTGCTGATGGAATTTCTTCTTTCCGGTTTGTGGCTTTACGGAGTTCTTCTCGAAATAAAGGCAGTGAGCGAATGTATCAAATTGTAACAATGCTCAATTTCTTCATGTGTTAGTGCAGCATTAAGCACACATTTAACACTATTTTTTTTTCTGATGTGACATTAGCCATATTATTTTTCGTATCTCCATTTGTGTTTGGATAGTCATATCGTTGTATCTGTTTAAACCGTCCCCAAAATGTCTTGCTATTACCGCTGTATCATTTACATATTATTGTTTGATTCTACTTGAGGCGCGTTCTTTTGGGACTATACTGCTTATTCCTATTTCGATTTGGGAATAAGAGAATACACAAAATGAGGTTTTCCGAAAGAACGCATATTCTGAAAGCGGAATACTCTTGACGGAGGTGACCTGTCGGGCGGCGTAGAATGATCTGGATCGAGGGTGTGAACCTGGCCTCCGGTGCCACATCATGAAATAGGTGCACCGCGCACACTTTTCCTCAAAAACTTTGCAATGGAACGTGTATTCTATGTATCCGAGTTAAACAGTATTCTGATGATTCTGATGACTCTATTAGAAACTTCTATTCATCCTGGTGTCGGCAGTTGAATGAACGGAACGCCATTATGATCAGTATTCCGAAACCAGAATAGCTCCCAAAAGAACGATAATACAGTCTATTCCAAGTATTCCTGTTCCGGTAGACCCATGAAATAACGAGCGCATAGTTTAGACGAGAAAGTTGCAAGTGACTTGCTGTATTCTTTTTGGATCTGTCGGATTATACTTTCGGGCGTCACCAGAGAAAGCAGGGTATTATGCCCAAAACTATGCGCGACTGTAGGTATAATGTTCAAATTATGCCGGACTAAAATGACACTTCCACCCAACCACCATAGGCCCGTACCTATTATTAAACATTCCTAGTCTTTCATTTTTGAAAGAAATGTTAGACAATAATTATTCAGTTTGACATTTGATGAGCCAAAGCTGTTAAAAACTAACAGCATTGAAAAGTAAGTTAGAAACAACAAAGTCTTTCATGACTTATTGTTTTGTAGGATTATAGCACTTACATGTACCTTTAACATAAATTTCCATTCTTTTCACAATTAAACGCTTTGTTTTTTTTTTTTTTTTTTTTTTTCGGCTGATAAATATTGTCAGTCCGTAAATGGCCCCTGGTAGCTCATCTTGGCTGTCAGCGACTCACTCAGTCTACGACATATCAATTAAACTGCGATCAGTAATTATTTAAATGTTAGGGACTAAATAGAGATTACTTCATGGTTGGTGAGTGCGTACGATTTTTATGCACGAGTTGTGAAGAATCGCAAGCGTACGAGTAAGCGTAGCGAACGAGTGAGTGTGTGATTCTTCACAGCGAGCTTATAAAAATCGTACGAGCGAACCAACCATGAAGTTATTTGTTTATTTTATAAGTACTGAGATTTCTTTCAAACGATAACGACAACAGAGATTAGACGATGAAGTGAGTCTTATACACGCCAAGGTTCTAAAAGTTCAACATCTTTTTTCAAAATTTATTCACGATGAAAGGTATTTACTCAAAAACGTAAAAGCGTCACCATTTAGCTATTTTTTTATTTATTTTTTTTTTTAGTCAAGCTTACTTATCATCACTGTCCTCCAAAGCTCTCAGTCTCTTCCATCGTGGCAACGCTTCGGTTGTAGCTGGGCTATATTCCTCCAGTGTGAGCTTTGGTGACTGGTTAACTGTGTTTATGTTGATCGAAAAATTGCCTCTACTAGAATGACAGCCCCGCTGAATAAAGCCGTAGATTGCTGGGAGTCAGAAGTGGATGGAGAGATGGCTGGATTAGCTGTTTTGTGCGAGGACGCCTTTGTCATCTTTGGCGGTTGTGACTAAGCCCGCGTAGCAAGCGTTTCCGTCTACTCTTTTTCATGTTTTTGTTCTGGCCCCATTTTTCGCGCGGGCAAAACATCGAAAAATTCCCTTTGCTCGATCTATCTTTGTTAGGAAACAACACGGAAACGCTTGCTACACAGGCTAGGTTGTGACCGAAATGATAAACTCACACAAGTATTCGTTCAACCCCGTTGCGGCTGGTCTGTCTTCAACATTTCTAATTTCATTCTCAGTTTCTAAAAAAGGCTTGCAAAAGTTTTACATCTCGTTGTGTTTTTTGGAAGGGGGCTTCAGGTTTCCTTGTTCAGCAATGAAGTTGTCAACCAAACCGGCGTCCACAAACCTTTTCGACATCTTGAAAATAAAAGGGCGGCTTGCAAGTTTTCGCGCCAAGGATGACGTAGTTTCTCGAACGATCACTTCTCACTAGTGAAAAACACCGTTCATACAACCAGACGCTACGAACGAAGACTTTTCACTTAGTGAAATTTCATCATTCGCGTAGCTGATCGGCTGTGACTAAAACGAAAACGATACAGTACGTCTATAATACATTAATTTTTATCCGAATTTCACTTGTGTTGAATATGGCCAAGATTTTTTATTTTTGGTGCAACGGTTTGTGAAGAATATTTCTTTCGGATGGATTTCATCCATTTTTTTTTCTATTCAAGCAAGTCCTTGAGGGTAAATTCCATGCAAAATTTACCTCTACGTCTCTCAGTTGAAATTTTTCCCCTTAGTAACCTGAGATGAAACTCACCGATGCACATACTAGAGTGCCTCAAAAGAACAATGAACGCGGGCAGGCGTATTTTTCTTGCCCCTCCCACACCCCGACCACACTGTTTTCACCCTAATACCCATCCCCATAATCCTTAATTTGTACCAATATTTCTCGGCTTCTCAAATCAAAGATGGCGGTTCGCTTGTATAAACAATACGAACGCAATAATGCGCTCGATACGCCTGCAATGCAGGCTACACGAAAAAGTATAGGTTCCTCTTTGTGTAGTATCAACAATCCGCGCATTTTTATGAAGAACCTTGGTACTATTGTGACGAGACAAATGGTTCTGTGATATTCCTGTCATTTCGGTAAAAACGAGAGAAGAGGACCTGACATGTCAAGGTATTCCTTTTTTCCTAAACATTTCCAGTGGGAAGGACTGTTCCATTTGTTGTTCCACCGGAATGACCCGCTTTTCCATTCAAAAAGAAAATTATCGGAGGCGCTTTTCACAGAAAACGATTATCATTCTTCTCAAATGTACCACACCACGTTGATTTGTTATAGAATTAATTTGGATGCGTCAAAACTAAAGCGTTAGCGAATGAAAGGGAAACGTTTTACACAGCAACCATGAAGAGTTCATGAGCATATTAGGATTCTTATATCTTTCGCATATGCCGTCTCAACCGGGTCGGGAACACGCTATTCTTATCAGGTATAACACTAACTTGCGGTTTCGTTTCGCATCACTCCATGCTCGCCTTTCGATACTAAACCAGCGATGGTGATCGAAAGCTTTTTGAATATCAGAGAAATAAACTTTTTAGTTCCAACGGATGAGAGAACGGATGCAGAAAGTTTGTTTTGACTACATAAAATTGTCTGCGAGTAAAGGAACGGCGACATTATATTGAAATATAAGGACCCCTCCCTAACGTCTCCAATTGTCTCAGAAACACTTGACCAGACCCAACCAGGGTCTCTTCTCTCTCGCTCCTGGGGGCGGGAAGAGGAGAGACCCTGGGAACGAGGTTGTCCGTAACAGGTGAGAAGTTACAAGAATGGCCGATAATTGAACACTTCCAAGGAAGTCAGGTACATCAAGCTTGCAAAATCAGGTCTTTGCACTTATCGATATGCTTCCAAGAGCACCAATCACGATAGGTATTATTGTGGCTTTCGAGGCCCTATGAATCCTTCTGATTTCAAATGCTACTTCCTCCTCAGTCCTGGTGATGTTCTGGTCCGCTGGCACCGCTATGTCAATAAGTGTCCATTTCTGTGTATCTTTATGCACTAGAGTAACATCTGGCCGATTATATTATGCTTCAGCACTTTGTCTGTGTAGATAGTCATGTCCCAGGTAATCCTCACTTCTCCATTTTCTGCGATTGGCAAGGGTTGATGGTTATACCACTTGTCAGTACACTCTATCCCATAATTCCTGCACATCCCCCAGTGTAATTAAGGCATAGTAATTAAGGCATTATAATTAAGGCATAGTTTTTCAATAGCTACATTGTATTGTCTGTAATTAAGTGTCACCTATCAGCAAATAGATGGACGCACTGGCTGCTATCTATGCGATTCTTAGTCTGCTTCTTTACATATCACGTATGGATATTGTTGAATTTTTATTCTTTACACATGTACAGTTTATAGTTTCAGTGTAATTTTATACATTCTCTATTATTGTAATTTTTGAATAGCTACATTGTATTGTCTATAGTTAGGCGTCCCCTATCAGCAGGGGGATTTCCCTCTGCTATATGTTTTATCGACACGATGATGAAGTTTATTATCATTATCATTATCATTATTACTATTATATAAGGAGTTGCAATGGAAATATCTGCGGTCTTGTGACACTGTGGGCTCATACTAAAGTCTTACGTCACGCACATTAGCGGTTGCTGCTAGTTTACTCGGTCAACGAGCTTGATTCTGGTAAGTTTGTGGCTTTATAAGTGTTTTGATCGAGCCATTTTCTCTTCAAAAGCACCCAGGCTTGCATCATTAAGCTAAAATGTGGGTAAAGGCAAGCCTCTGAAAGAAAACAGAGGTGAGAGGTGGTTTCATGCTGGCTGAGACGCCAAACATGCTTCGTAGCAAATATGGCGGCTTAATTCACGAGTGAAGTTGTCTCTATGGTCGTTTTGCGGATGGATTCAAGGCAATTTGGGCTAGTTTTGAGTGGTAAATTATTCGGCTAGATTTCAGAATACCCGGTCATTTCATTTACATACCAATGAATAACAATAGCGTCCATTGTAATATGCCTCGTTCTTCAAAAGCCTCCGACGTATAAGTTAAACGGTCGGTTATTTTGAAAAGTGCTCCAAAAGTTCAATTGATGTCATATTTTTCTTGTAGTTCTGAGTGACCCGACACTCTGAAATAGGGAATGGATTAGTTGTATGCTCGTGGTACGGCTGGCTCGTGGCACGGCTTTTCTGTCCTTTCGGACGTGAACAAGGGAACTTGAGATATGTGAGACTGGCTCTTACAAAATGGCTACTGAACGTGGCCCTAGGAAAAAGTGAAAGGAAATTTCAAGCCAGATACCAAGGCCTGGCCTCAAGGATTGCTGTAAATGTAGACTAGAAATAAATGATAAAACTAAGAAAGGCGGTATTCTCCACGCATATATGCGTAGTTGGTCCGTTAAGGGTTATGATGCGTTCTTTTAGGACAATTCTGGTGATGCTTATTCCGGCCGCTTTTTCAAAACACCACAAATTTCCTAATCACTGCAGTGGTAACCTTTCGATTAGGACCACCTCTAGTAGGTGATCGCGAGACCACTTTTAGAGCTCAGTGACGATTTGACATTTTCTGTTGATTTTTATTTCCGTAGGCGAACGATTGTTTAACATTTGTTTTTTAACAGTGTTGCAAGTTATCTTTGTGACTAGTTGTTGTAAATATGTTTTTCATGATATTCTTTAAATAAAGTATTCTAATTCTGTAATATAAAATAATAATAGTGATAATGATAATAACAAGCTGAGAGACCTGGAAGCTGAACTCCTGAGTACCGTATGCAGCGTTGTTGAACTGTCGAACCTGTCCTCCAAGACATCAGTGGAGAACAGCTGAGCAGAGCAGCTAACAAAGCACAAGACGCAAGGTTGGACATTCATGCATGTGGTTTCTGGGAGCACCAACGATCGATATTTTTTGATGTCAGGGTCAGCCACCCAAATGCCGAATCGTATAAGGACCTAGAGCCACAACAGATATGCAGAATGTACGAGAACGAGAAGAAGCAGCAATATTCAAGGAGAATTCTCGATACTGAACACGGAAGGTTAACGCCCCTAGTATTTACCACAACCGGCGGAATGGGCCAAGAATATTTGAGAGATCATAGTCGCCTCACGGAACTGATATCTTTAAAGAAGGGGGACAGTATGCTAAGACGATCTCCTGGATCAGAGCAAAAACATCGTTTGCACTATTGAGATCCGCCCTCATCTGTTTGAGAGGTTCTACGACAACCAGAAGAGTCCCCTGTGATGCCAGGAATGTGGACTTTGATGTCGAAACTGCAGAGGAAACCATTTATTAGTTTTTTTTTTTTTTTTTTTTTTTTGTAAATAGAATTTTCATAGACTCGAATTTAAATACTGGAATTTTCCGCTTTTTTTTTTTTTAATTGGGAACGGAGCTCTTCGCCGATAGAGAAGTTGGCGACCGTGGTGGATTGGCGTTGAGTCAACAAACTGTTGATAGGAAAGTATAATGTAAAATTATTAACAGTATCTTTGTAAATAGCTGCTGTAAATATGTTTCTCATGATATTCGTTAAATAAAGTTAAGTTAGGTTTGAAATTATTTTTAATAATAATAATATAATAATAATAATTTTATTTACGTTCATGTGATAGAACTATCTTACATTTGTCCACAACTCGATAAAAAAGCTTAACACAAATTCCATATTGATTAAATCTATAAATTTGATGAACGCATTGCTCCGCTTCTTCTGCTTGAACAATGATAACAAACATGCTGTCAATTTTCTGCATCACAGAACAATGTACATGAATTCACATGCTATGCATAGCGCAATTAATAATAATAATAATAATAATAATAATAATAATAACGATAATGATAATAATCTTTTGAGGATACCGACCTCACTCAAAAGTGCTTTACAGAAGGGTCCTCCTACAAGGGTAAAACTAAAACGATATAGGCTGAATGCTTTGTCATACGAAAAAAAAAAAAAAAAAGAAAAGAAATTTGTCTTGGAAATGTTTGCACGCCACTTTTAATTGAAGGAGGACGGTTACCGTCGATTGCATCTACCCGTGAACGCACGCGCCCAAAACATGATTGTTTTCAGTTGACGTCAAACGTCTGCGTTTCAGGCGTCAAACTTTAAAGTTTCCCTGCCCAAATGTGAAGTTTCAGCTAGTGTTTCACTACTCACAGGAATATGTTTCCAGTCAACAAGAAAGTGAGGAATTATCAAAAAGGTGTCCTACTTTCAATATATATCATACATCAGTGAAAGACTTTTCGCTGACTTTCCTCAGAATTCTTGACTGCGTTGACAGTGAATTGAACCACGAGAATACCGAAGGACCTTCACATTTGACACCTGAAACGCCGACGTTTGACATCACGTAAAAACATGTTTTGGACGCCTGTGTTCACGAGTAGATGCAATCGACAATAGAATGTGAACAGCGGGTACTTTCGAAGAGGAGGCTTGCTTTTGACCAATTTTTCCTCTCACACCTTTCCAGAAGTTGCAGCGCTGTGTTTATTGTGAGCTAACCGTATTCATTACATTCTGTTCACTTGTTCGTTCAATTCAGCTATGGGGAGCAGAAATCCGTCCCTTCCGAAAGCACAATAGAAAAGAACACGATTACAGTCCATTCCGGATATTTCTTTGGATGCAATAATAACGGAACAACGCGCCCTTAGAAAAATAATGACCGTTATTTTTCCTCGGCAGTATTTATAGCACACAAAGGATAGTGGAGCCGAGCAAATACATCAAACACATAGGATGCCCGTTTCTTCCTTTTATCATGATGATATAACTAAAGGCAGCTTGGAACTTTATATAACAAAAAACGTAGAGGTATTCCGATGAGCTGTATAAACCTTATAAGTACCGTAAAAAATTATTGCCCAGGAAAGGGTTGTTTATCGGCCCCAAAATAGTATTTTATCCCCCCGCTGTCTCATTAGCATTAAGTATTAGGAAGCGACCCCTGACTGCGCCTTCTAACGGCCGTGCCTACAGCACCCTTACCCTGCATCTCTTTACTTCCCCAAAACTCCAATCCTTGTTCTCCCAATACTCATACCTCATACAGAAGGCGCTTATCTTTATTGTTTTCGTCATAATCTTCCATGGCTAAAGCTACTATGGCCAGCAGATCAAGCGAGAAATAAACTAGAATGCCTTAGTAAAAGTTAGCAAAGAGTTCTGTTTCTAATAATAATAATAATAATAATAATAATTCGAGGCAATAGTGGGAGGATAAAATGGACAGAGAGCATGAACAACTTTCTGCTGGACTGTAAGAGTAAAGCAAATATGTTAGCTAAGTCGGAGAATCCGCCTCGACTAGAAAATGGAAGAAAGAAAGGGTATATGCGGATAATGAAAGAACTGTGGGATGACTCGGGTTTTGGAAATTTGGAGTTAACAAGTTAGAATTTAAGGGATCAAGCGGCGCGACTGGAAAAGACTATGGGAGATGTAAGAGTTGTCATTTCCGAAAGTGTTGGACAGAGGGTTCCGGAACAGGAACGGACGATTAGAGATTTTAATGCTCGTAACTTGGAGTCAACTAATTTTGAAGTCAATCATGAAGACGCAGATTTACATACGGTGAATGCAGGGGCTAGCCCCATGAGACCTGCTGGCGTTCTTAATCAACAAACATGCGATCTACTAGACTCATCAAATGTGATTTTCACAAGTGTGAACACCCAACAAGGCGAGTTTGGTGAACGAGCGTTTGACACACGTTTAAAGGAAAGACCAACTAAGTGTGACTTAAATAATATCAATCTGACAATAATAAAGCCACCGGAATGCAGAAGGCGTGTCTTTCAGGAACTCTAAATATTGCGCGCACTTTTAAAGTGGTAATTTAACTCGTAGGCGAACTCTGAAAAGTAGGATAATCTCATACATATATACACTACCGGTTTTAATAGGTTTTATAATGATCAGGTTAGTTTTTAGTGATAATGTCAGATTTTGTCTTTAATTCACTGTTTAGCTCATGGGCTACGCTGCGGCGCCTCGTGTTGCTTTTATTGTATATGGCATACAGACGTTTTTTTTTTTCAATAATAATAATAATAATAATAATAATAACAATGCCCCGGTAACTGCAGAATCAGACTGAAAGAGGAGGAAAAGGTCAACAAATATCGTGATCTAGCCCTTGAAATCAAAACCCTCTGGAAGCTGGTGTAGGTTACCACTACACCAATTGTTATAGGAGCATTGGGGACCTATACAGACAGACTGGAAAAATACCTAGAGGATATCCACGTCGGGCTTCAAGCCCACACAATGTAGAAGACCGTGCTGTTGGGCTCAGGCCGGATCCTGAGACAAGTTTTGGATTGCTGAGGCTGCTTGTTGCAGCTTGCGCCAGAACCTCCAGCATGACATTGCTGTGATTTGGGACACATAATAATAATAATAATAATAATAATAATAATAATAATAATAATAACAATATATTTATTTATTTATTTATTTATTTATTTATATGGCGCAAATTCAACTAATACAATTTTCAAATGCGCCTCACATATATGAGCTGTATATAAATTTCTCCGAAGGTATCACTGATCCCACCCGGAGTCATCGCTTAATTTAATTTGATATAATGCTTAGCAGCGGCGGCAGTCCTCCAGCCCACATGAGCCATGATAAATTCCAAAGGTATCCCTACAAGTGCAAGGGAAATAGCACAACCGCTGCGCATTCCATGCAAAGTGACATACGACCGTAGAGTACAAACCTGATCATTTAGAGCAGTCAACAGGATATTGACCGCAATTCACAAACCACAATCGAACAAAAGCACATGACAATAAAAAAAATTACGATGCGCAGGCTTCTTTGAAGATTTTGTAGGTTTCTTTAGAGAAAGTTGGGGAAATTAGACAAGTAAAGCCCCGGCTAAACGATCAAACATTTTCATCCAACATCGTGTTGGGAGAACATGTTTGACCGTTTAGCCACCTCTCAATTTCAACTTTGCATTGAAATGGTTGTCCATGTTTGATCTATATCAAACATTTTCATCCAACATATGCATTTCGCGTTTCGCGTGTTTGATCGTTTAGCCACCCCGCCAGCAGACATCGTGCACAGCCGGTAAAAACCAACTAAATGAACCACATAACGTCGAAAATTTCAGCGATAACAAGCAAAAGTCGTTCTGCAGACTCACTTTGTCCGCTGTTTGGTCAAACAATAGGGCGTTTATACGAGAGGAAATGTGCCGCGGCTTACATGATACGCTTAAGGCACTATTTATACGAATAAAAACTCCTAGGCCAGGATAAGCCACAGGTTGAGAAAGCCGTGAACGTAGATTTTTTATAATTTATGCGGGGTGTTCGCGTCTTATGTAAGCCGTCGCCAGAGTAAGCTTCGGATTATTTTCTCTCGTATAAACGGCCTTATTGTTTGTGCGTTTAGCCACCCCACGTTATCTCTGACAAACACGATGTTGGATGAAAATAGTTTGATCTTTTAGCCGGGGCTTAACAAATATATTTCGTAGTGAGTTGAAAAAAATTGCTAAGCAATTTTGAAATAAGCTTAAATGTCGTAGGACGGAGAAAAAGGAAAACAAACCTAATAGTTGGATAGGTAATCCCATGGGCCGAGTAAAATTAAGGATTAACTTAACATCACTTGTGCTTTAAGAAGTTGCCCTCGTTGCGCAAAACAAAAGAGATACTAACCATTAATTTTACGAAGACTTATTGCGATTACGTGTTAATAACGAAAGGGCAAAAGTATCTTTACACTGTTGAGGCACTGAGGTCGAAAAACAGTTAGCCAAGCGGAGTAAAAACACTCGTTTAGTTGCAAGCAAAGCAACAAAACAAACAAACAATTCAACTAGCTACTTCTTTGCGTCCAAAAGGAGTAGAGATGATTGTTATTTATGTTCAGTCTAGAGAAAAATACAAGTTGTTTTCTTGAACAAAAGTAACAACGATTAAACCAAATGTTAAGTTTCAATTTATTTAATTCACTTGTGTTGTAGAGGCTTCTACCACTTCATGTTGGGCTCAAGTACTTATTATTATCATTATTATTATCATTAGGATATTATTAATAATTGGGCGACTTCGTCGTCGTAAGCATGCACGAGCAATACCGCTAGCCAAGATTACCATGACAAAAGCAATACACCATTTTGCTAATGATCAGTTCATGGTGAATTGTGGGTAGATCCAGTCCTTTGCTGGGTAAACGGTCAAAATTACAATTTCAAATTACGTCCTAAAATGGCCGTTTGCCCTCACAAAGGATTGGATCTACCCACAATTCACCAGGAACTGATCATTAGCAGGGGGAGCAGGGTTGGCGTAGTGGTGAGAGCGCTCGCCTTCCACCAGTGTGGCCCGGGTTCGATTCCCGGACTCGGTGTCATAAGTGGGTTGAGTTTGTTGTTGGTTCTCTACTCTGCTACGAGAGGTTTTTCTCCGGGTACTGCGGTTTTCCCCTCTCCACAAAAACCAACACTTCTAAATTCCAATTCGATCCGGAACGCTCGAACGTTTATTACATGAGCCCCTGGCTCGGGAGAATGGGCAACCACTCCTCACGTTATCGAGCTTAAATAATTGATTTGATTTGATTAGCAAAATGGTGTATTCACGGGCTATAACCGTACCAAGGCCAAATGCGATTTAAAAGTACACCCCTCCAAATTTCCCTGGATCCTTAACGGTCAGCCTGATAGCCGGAACCTACGCGATCCAATGTATTCATTTCACTGGAATTCTCTGGTTCCTTCACGGCCGCTATAATAGCACAGACCCTACGCTTTCAAATTTATACATTCACCGGATTTCCCAGGATCCTCAACGGCCGGCATAATAGCCAGACTAACTAGATCTAAATTTCATTTCAGTGGATTTCTCTGGATCCTTCACGGCGGGGATAATGATAATGATAATGATAATAATAGTAATAATAATTTTTAAGTTTTAAGTTTTAAAATAATAATAATAATAATAATAATAATTTATTCGCATAATAATAATAATAATAATGGCTTTATTCAGCATTTCCACAAGGTGGCTCTTCATCTGGAAAATACTTCTGCTTTAAAATACATCTACTAAAAATACAAATAACTACATCTACCAAAAAGAGACACATCTGCTAAAAAAAATACAAACAAAGTTAAAAGTGTAAAAGAGGTAAAATAAGTATACCTATTAACAATGAAAAGTAAAAAAAGAACCTACATCAAGCACCGGTTGCACCGGTATCGCAGAGGTCGTGGGTTAGAATCCCGTACAAGCCTGAATTTTTTTTTTCGGGCTTTATTTTCACTACTGCTTAAGTAGTGTTCATAACTGCGTTGATCAGTCACATATTTAATCATTAGTCCGGAATTCAAATATGTGATTTTCATATATTCATTCTCCTAAAAGGTTAAGGTAATAGCCACACCTTACGCGATCCAAACTGAACCTCTCACAAACTATTCCCTTTTTCTTTGATCTTTGACACTAAACTAAATCCTCAATACCTCAAAACCCTCGACAATTCACGGTCTTTCTGTGAGGATTTTGTTTCCACCCTCAAAAGTCCCTTGGGGCCAACGCGAAAACACGCCCATGTAAGCTACATAAAGATTCCACCAGGTACGGAAACATGAAAAGAAATAAACCAGTCGAACACTTACAAAATAATTTAAAGGAAAACAAACTAACCTGACGACAAGCGAGAAAGGATAATAAAACTATACAGCCCCAAACTAACTTACAAAACAAGTCAAAGCGAGTGAAACCTACACAAATACAAAACCGCGGGGCTATAGATAACTACCTATTTACCACAACCCTGCAAAATTACCTCTAATTTCTCGTTGCTGGGCAGCTCTTCAGGCGCCACCAACCCAGAACTCGAAGAAGTTGAAGTAGAAAAACCACCAGCCGGTTAACCGTGGCAGGATTGGCGACACCCAAATTGAACTCAGAACTTGGCACAGAGCTAGGGGCATCAGAAACTGAACAGTCCCTGACGACTGAAGTTGGGAGATAACTGACGCCGTTTGCTGTGCATCGACGCTGGTCGGGCGCGGCATGCTCGAAAATTTGCTCTTTCTTCCACACTTTTGCAACGTTCGCAACAACTGACACGCTGCCTAATTAATGAATGAGTTGCCAGTAATCGGATACCCATGTTATGCACAACGGATTATGGGATCACCAGGGGGAGCAAACATTGAGAGTCGCTAGAAAGAAATGTACGGCATCAAGTTATGTCTTCATCAAAAGCAACGATTTTCAATAAAGAATAACACATTGTCGCCGTGATTTTGTGGAAGCGGACTTAACTAATGTCGATGGAAATTGCAAGTCCGATAAATGCTGTAAAATCGATTGATAAACATATTGTTGCGTAAGATTGATTGTGAAATCTACTGAATCTTTTGACTCGAAATAAACATAAAAATTTGGGAGGATTCACTCAATAAAACATTTTCAGTTGTAATTACATGTGTGCTGATATTTACAACGAGTATAAATGGGACTACACCCGGCGGGGATCATTGTGCTGTGTTTATGTGGTGGTTCCAACGATCGAGGATACCCAGAAAAACAAAAGGTTCTTCCTCACGTTGGTGTATTGAGATTCTACAGGCAGGATGCTTTGTCATGGTCCAGAGCTATAACTGATTAATTGAAAGTTCTAAGGTCTGCTCTAATCATTTCTACAGTAGATTTCACAATCAACTTTTATACGCAGCAGAGTCTTTATCAATAGATTTTACCGCATTAATCACTTGAAAACTTACAATTCCTACGCAGCGAGATTACACTGAGATTAGCCACTTCCTCTTCTGAAGAAGAGGAGGAGGAGGAGGCCTCCTCTTTCTTCGTGAAGAAACAACTTCACGCCACACATTTCTTTTGGCGATCCCATGATCCGTTGTGCATAACATGGGTATCCGATTACTGGAAACTCATTCAATTCAGCCTTATATAATGCTAATGACGTAATCATGGATGCTAATAAGCTATGAATAGCACATTTACTATGCGCGTAATGATCAAAAGCGCTTCACATGTGTAAATCAACATATGATATGATATATGAAATACCAGGCCACACCACCGGGAACTATGTCCCTTACTCTTTGCGAACAGTGTATGGGTTGTGAATGATATATAAAATAAATCAAATATGAATTGCGGAAATGAAATCAAACTGAAGTCCTGAATTTTTTTCGGGCTTCTTTTCGCAACTTAACTTCGAGAATCATTCTTCATTGTGAGTGTATGGGTTCTTAAACGTCCCACAGATAATTAAACCATTTGTGAGACGGAACCTGCGGTTTATCGTCCTTATCCGAGAAGACTAAACTGTTGCAGATTTCCAAAGGTAGGACTTTCTCCTCAATTATTTAAAGACCCCGACTGTTCGTCCCGACGGTGTTTGAAGCCGCGACCTCCCGCACGGTAGTCCAGTGCTCTACCAACGGAGCTGACCGGTCGGAAGTTGAAATGCTGAGTAGATTTTGGCTCACCCAAGCGTTTCTGGTGTAGCATGAACGGTACTTAGAGTCGCACATTAAAATAAAGCAAATCTTATTTATTCTCTTCATTTCACTCAAGCTGAAGTCCTGGTATCACTTTATGCCTGGGAGCTTCTTGGATATGTGAAATGAAAAGTTTAAAATGAGATATGCATAAAAATTTAATTTAATATAAATGTTGGATGTTCTCCCTGGTGCACCGAGATTGATGTACGGGCAGTACCTTGCATTACAGCGTCTCTGTTTCCACTCACAATAGCATAGCTTACATTCCTTTTACTCGTACCTGTCTAAATATCTGTTTGCACGTCGGTTTCGCTTTGGTAGCGTTTTACCAGAATGCATTGCATAACCGAGCGGACAGCAAACAAGTTTCCAGCGATAAGGAGCGTCGTTTACTTCGTCCCAGGTAAGTTTATCCTTCACAGGGATCTTTGAAATGGGTATTGGTGAGTACAAATCCGTTTGGGCAGTTCAGCCACTTATCAAAGAAGCGATTATACCTTTAAGAATGTCACAACAAACGCATTTTATTACGTAATGCGAAGTTATGCAACTGAAACAACGAATGAAAGGGCCGCAATTTCGAATAAGGAATCGGTTAAGCGCAAATACTGCTTATTTTTTGGAATAAGAACCTAATAGTTGTTGTACTCCGTCATAAGCCGAGGGTAAAACAGAAGACAACATTTCAGTGGTGTTTCAAGTTATCCCTGTCTGGAGGCGTTTTAAAGTTACCTATGACGACATAAAGTTTTCTGTCATTCCAAAAATTAAACATACGTATAGATCAGGCCGTTCTAACTTTTGAATACTCTTTTGTGAAAGGGTATGTTTCCTAAAGGTAAGGAGTAAAGGAAGCAATTCCGTTGGTTGAAATATTATGTTTTCTTTCATTTTGGCTTCGAACACCAATCATTGATATGCAAAGTGCGTCCACTTAAAAAACTATCTATTTTGATACTTTTAGAAAGTAAAGATTGTTCTTAGTGATGCAATAAGCACCTATAGTAATCTAACTAAGTTTACATGGTATTCCATCAACATTAACGCCGGGAATGTAAGCCAAAAAAAACTTCAGTGGTGTAAAAGCATTTGCTTGGAAGCATTGTAGTGGAACAAGTTTACCCTGTTTTAGGTTCCTTGCAAGATAATTTATACACGTAAACATAAAGACCATTAGATGACGGTTCTAATGGCCCAATCATTCATGCATACAGCGGGTTGATCAAAAATGACTGGCTGCATTTCGTCACGTTTGCAGTCAGTTCAAAGTTCTTAGTGATGTTTATCTTGGCTCACTTAACTTTCCTTTCTTTCAATTTAGAGAGCCAGTAGATTTATTTGACATTTTCTTTGAGAACAGCGATCATTTTTAACCGACTAAGAGGCTCATACCAACTTACAACTTCCGTGATTAATCACCCAACATGAAACAATTATAATACACCCCTGCGGCTAATCTATTGTTGTCGAGGATTTTGTTTCCTTATACTGTAGACAAGCTGACAGAATCCACAAAGGATACACAATACATGATACATCGTTGGCCCTGACACAGCAAATTTGAAAAGCAATCGTCTTAGATATACAAATTAACTTTTAGACAAAGTATGAGCAACTAATACATGCTCTTCGGGGTACGATATGAAGGGAGGTTCCTTAAATATCTTTCCAGCCCTTTTAGGAGTGGCTGGTTTTTTTTTATAAGGTGTCATGTCCCCATGTTTTTTTCCACAGCTCTAACGATTAGTCTTTACGTTACCGGTGCGATTAGAAGTTCTTAAGAGAAGGTCTCTGAGAAAGTGATGCAAAGTTGGAAATGAAAATTTTTACCCCCCCCCCCCCCCCCCCTCTTCATTTTTTGTGTGGAGGTAGGTTGCCTGGGGGAATGAGGGTCATATCAGGGTCACCTGATGTATTGTTGTCATGGTAACCACAATTGACCATACCCGCCTTCAACCCACGTTTTGAGCAAAAAATTTACTCTGAAATGGCCGACAAATATGAGTCTATTTCTAGAGTGAATGAGAGCCAATTCAAACGACATTCCGCCAGAAGGTAGGGCTATTCCTCTACTTTCAAACCAATGCTGTTATAGTATTTTGACTTCTACCAACACTTAGAAAATACTGGCTTTACTATGTTGCCTGTCGGCCATTTTGACAAACATCAAAAACAAGCTCGATCAATTTCGCAATTTCTCCAAAAGTACTCCCTACCCAGACACCAACTTCGCAGCAGAGCTTAAACAGATACGAGAGTTTCTAAATATCAGAAAATCTATTTGGGGAAAATTATATTTTGGCCATGGGAAATATCCACATTCGATGGAAATTTGAAAACATCTCAAATTTGGCCATTTTCAGACTGGATTGGTTTGCTCTAAAATGGATTAGAGTAAGAGTTTAAGCTCTAGACATGTTTTCTATCATCTTGTCTGTGAAATAAACGTGATGTGTGATGTTTTAGACCATTACGATTGATTGAAAGGAAGTTGACAGAGAGCCTACCTTGTACGTTTCGGCAACTTTTAGTGAGACGGCTTCGTGTTTGCTCGCTCCATTTTCTTCACCAATTCGAGCACAAATTCTGATAGTCAGGTCAAAACTTATAGCCTCTTCCATCTAAAAAAGACTTAAGGATGTTTTGACCCACTCTGAGACGCTCGTGTATTTACAAGCATTTAGCTTCTTGTAAAGTACAGTTGACAAGGTTCAAACACTGTCATGATGTTGTGATTTCTGCCGTAAGAAAGTCGCTCCAAGGAGTTACACAAATGCTTCGCCATGCTTAGTTAACGTAGGCCTGTAGAAGGGAATAGAGTATTTCGCTAAAAGCGGCCGGTAGATACTTTGCGTTCGTTTAGAAGCGAAGAAGTTGTTCTCGAATCAACATGTGTGAAAAGGGACCGGAAATGACAAGGCGCAGACTGCTGACCGGATGTTTCATTATTTGTTTATTGGTACAATTTTGTGACTACAATTTCTATGTTTCTTCGTGCTTTGCTGTTTTCTTAATAACTTGCCAGATATAATATAAATGGTTTAAGAGCATATGCCTCCACAATGCATGACTAATTGGGGAAGGAAGAATTCGGCGAAGTTACACTGCAAGGCGAGGAGCTTGAACCTTCCAATGGGGTGGGGTGGGGTGCGGTGGGGTGGGTGTGTGTAGAATTGTTTGGAATTCCGAAAGCAAAGGGGGTTGGGGAGGGGGGGGGGGTTGAGCATTTTAGAATTTTAGAATGTGCTGTGAGCACTGAGGCTGATTTGCTTATCGTAGTAGTCCCAAGAAAATAAACTGACGGCAAATGAATGGGAAGCTGTTCGTTTACAAATTTCACGGGGAGGGGAGGATTGCACAGGAAGCGATATAAGGTAAAAATGCGGCAGAGAAATAACCAGGCATGTGGAAACCCACGGACTAGGTAAAAACTGCGAGAAGATAAAGTGCGGTTCGCAGATCTCCAGTGGTCAAATCTTAGTGAGGGGACCGGAAAGAAAATCATCGGTGACGATGTATTCAGACAGATGAAACGAGCTCGTGGCCAGGATGACAAACGATTATTTGCCCATGACGATTTCTTAACGTCACAACAGAGCTCGTTATACCTCTCTTCCATGGGCGTCAGTCAGAAAAATGTCCCAGATGCAGTTAATTAAGCCAGCTACGGAGGAACGGAGAGAAAATGCTACACTAGCAGCAGTACCAGACGAGTTAGTTGAGAGCAGCTGCTATACATACAAGAGGCCGTTAAACATCTGTCCCCTGCACAGAGATGAGCTTCAGCCCAAGCTTATTCTAAAAAGGTTATACCTGAAGTACCCCGCGGCACCGATTGAGGGCGTGTCGGGAAGAAAATGGGAGCCATATACACCGTATGTTGTACGCTAGCTTTACGCTTTACGCTTGTACGCTAGCTTTACGCTAGTAGTATCTTTTATTTCCCTCTGAAAGCAGGGGTGTGCTAAAGTTGATAACAAAGGCGTAGTCTTTACTTACAGTATGAAAACTGTTTTGTTTGCACACCGCTTGTTGAGAACTCCTTTCAGTGACTCAATAACCTATGAACATCATACAGTGTAGAAATTATAAGGGTTACGCCTAGCTTAGCAAATGTAATTTACGAAATTCAACCAATTTTTTTGATGTCTCCGTTAAACTATCACAAGTCCAGTTAACAGGTGCAATGGTTAAAACAATGGTGGGGGCTGGGGGTGGGGGTGGGATTAATGGAAATTTGGGTGAAGATGTGCTGGCGTGGCTTTCAAACCCTAACCCTTTGTAATACATTATTACACCCATTTTGAAATTACTGGGAATGTATGCAATCTGATTGGCTCTTGACAGTGGAATTTATTCGCGAATCGCATTATTTTTTGTTCTAAATCACATCCTTTTTCTAACCTATCGAAATGAAAACCTCATGAAAACCTAATATTGACAAAAAATGTATGATTTCAAAACGAGTGTAAGAAATCGTAATTGAACTTTGTGCCATGCAATGTTGATTGCAAATCACGTGTAGTCAACGAATTTGCACTCCACTCAGTTCAATTTCTATTAAAAATCAATTCATTTTTGTAATCAATTTTGGTCTGACATCATACTTATGATTGTAAATCACGTGTAGTCTACGAATTTACACTCCACTCAGTTCAATTTCTATTAAAAATCAATTCATTTTTGTAATCAATTTTGGTCTGACATCATACTTATGATTGTAAATCACGTGTAGTCTACGAATTTACACTCCACTCAGTTCAATTTCTATTAAAAATCCGTTCATTTTTATAACCTGTTTAAGAATAGAGACCTTTAATTATTCGTAACCTTTATTCTATTATTTTTCATTTCACATACAGAAAGTATTTTTCTATAGCTGACATCATAGAATTCGATGTTTTTGAAAATTTTGTTGGTACAGACAAATGTAGGTCATGTAGAGCTCGCATGACAAACGTTCACACTGTGTTCAAGGCTACTGGTCCAGAAAGACACCCTGTTGAGGACACTAAATAGCGAAATTACACCCTGTTTAATCAGGATTCAAGACCCTAAAAACCATACCCTGTCTGACGTCACATACCCATTTAGGCCATGACAACGACACATCAGGTGACTCTTATATAGCCATTTCGTTTATCCCCCCAGGCAACCTACCTGCACACAAAAAATGAAGGGGGGTTAAAAACTTTCATTTCCAACTTCTCATCACTTTCTCAGAGACCTGCTCTTAAATGAATGCTTCCATCTAAGATTGTCTGAACAGATTTGGCTTGTAGAAGCCTAAATGCCTCCTTTCGTGACGCCTGATGGGTGAGACAAATAGAAATTCGTGTATCGTAAATGTCTCCTTGGGTTTGTAATATATTTGGAAATCGCGGATAGCTTCCTTCTTTGTGAGAAATGAGTTGAGTAGGTTAAACAGTCCAGTCAGTGTATTAAAATGTACCAAGGCAAGATTTGTTTGAATTAAAGTCTGGTTTCAGGTTGGAACGTTCTTTGTATCGGAAGTTTATAGTTTTAGTTGCAATTAGCTTGAATTATTGTATTCAGGCAATTTAGCTTGCACAGGAGCCCATCACTAGGAGGGTACTGCGTACAACGCCGATACTAAACCTGTGCCACAGCATTTTTAAAGCCGGAATTTTTTTTTTTTTTGTGAAAAAGAGCAGCGGCAATGGGAGTGCCATAAATCAAAAGGGTTAATGAGCGAAAACAAAGGCTTTGCAGATGCAGATAATTGACCTGCTCCCAACGTCAGTGGCTTTATAGCTCAGTTGGTTAGAGCATCGCACCGGTATTGCGAGGTCACGGGTTCAAACCCCGTTGAAGTGCAGAAATTTTTTTCAGGCTTCGTTAAGCCTGGTTTTCACATGTCGGGAAAATCCCAGACGGTCGGGGATTTCGCTGTTTCCCGACCAACCCAGATTATGCCGATTAATGAGATGACGCCGAGATCGTAGACATCCCCGATCGTCTGGGATGGTCGGGGACAAATCGGGAATATCGTGAAGGTTTCTATTTTCCCGAGGCGTCCGTGATTTCTGCGGTGATCGCATAAATTGCGTTCACAACTGCGAGGATCATTTCTTCATTTCATCAGAGAAAGTTATGTTGTGTAAGACCTCAAGAAACTCATTGATGTTGCAGCATGGTAACTGTTTTTTGCCACAATATTGAATACACTTCAAAAATAATTTTTATACTGATCGTTTATTTAAGCCAAAGGATATAGACTTTCTGAACAAAATCGTTTGTGACCTCGTCTTCGATAAGAATACGTGCCAGTCTGTGTTCCCAAAACAAGTTTGTTGCTTGTCTAAATATGTTTCCTTTTTTGTAGAAAAGCTCTACCGGTTACCTTGTTTTTGTTGATTTAGTGTAACGACTTTAAAGCGACGTTGTATGTTGTGTCTAACGTTAACCTCAATACGTATTAAACAACACGCAGGACTCATAAGACGAGGCATAATGTTCCAATCCTTTCCTCAGACGAAATAGTTTCTTTTGCTCCGTTACCTAAAGCGCCTGAGGATACGGAATTTCTTATTATCTTGCTTGTGGTCGTACGAAATTTTATTTGTAAAAACTCGGTGGTTATACCTTCTGCCTTTATGCTCAGTTCTCGCGGTTTGTGTGCCTTATTACACCCATTTTGAAATCACTGGAAATCTTTACAATCTATTGGCTCTCAACAGTGCAATTTATTCACGAATCGCACTATTTTGGTGCTCTAAATCACATCCTTTTTGTAACCCATAAAATAAAAATGAAATAATAACATAACATAACATAACATAACATAGTGCCTTTTGAGTGGCTTCATCTTACTTGATCACATTAATTTGTGAAGTATCCTTGTCACTCCAGCCACATCCCACAAGCTTTACGTTTTCATTGCTTGTTTTATTGATATGTGGGTACTTGAGTCAGAGCATTAGCTCTGTCATACTGATGAGGCCTAACAAAGCCAAAACAGCTGTCCATGGATGCTAATGCTTGGGCTCAATCTTTGCTTTGGTAGATTTTAGGGGGCAATGCCCGCTACCTTGTCGCCTTAGTGCCTTTTGAGTGGCTTCAGCTTACTTGATAACATTAATTTGTGAAGTATCCTTGTCACTCCAGCCACATCCCACAAGCTTTACGTTTTCATTGCTTGTTTTATTGATATGTGGGTACTTGAGCCTGAGCATTAGCTATGCCATGCTGATGAAGCCTAGCAAGTTAGGATAACTGCTGATTGGCCCACATAGCACAATCTTCACCCCCCAACTTGTCTGCATGACAAAAGGTGACGAGAATCAAGCGGATGAGAAGGCGAGAGCAGATAAGAATGCGGATGTTGATGTTGTCGCCGAAACGCCGGTCTTATTTTCTGAGGAAAACAATACTTACCAGGGGTCCAAGTCCCCAGAGGCTGAGGAACGGGAAGATTTCGTTCCTGCAGCGTGTGGTTTGCAAGATTTATATGCGAGCGGGGCCCGTTTTACTTAAGTCCCCGGCAACACGTGGTCGTTTGGAAAAACTGGTGTACGTCTGAAGAAGGAGTTATCTGTGTACTTCGCAATAGACACCCTCTGCTCTAGTCAAGACATTCTAGAAGGGCTTGACAAAGCGGGCCTGGATATTGACACGATATATTCAATACAGCGCCGCGTTTCAAACAACACGTGGATTGTGTCCTTTGAATCTAGTGACGCTAAAAATGTTGCCCTCGGCCTTCAAGAAGTTTGGATCAATGGTTGCCAAGTTTTCTTGGGGGATTGTGAAAGGAAAGTGGTACTTGTTAAAGTTTCCGAAGCTCCGACCGAATTGCCGGATACAATTTTCATTGGGCGGCTTTCGGCGTATGGAAAGGTTTTTCTTTTCGCCGAGATAGAGTTGCGTCTTCTATTTTTAATGGGATTCGTACTGCTCGAATGCGCCTTCAGATGGACATCCCGTCCACTGTTTTTATTGCAGGCGAATCCATTCGTATCTGGTATCCAGGTCAACCGAAGACCTGTCGTCGTTGCGGGGATTCTGATCATTTGGCCGCGAGTTGTTTCTCTGTTCGTTTTTTCAATTGTGAGAAACCTGGACACCGCATGGAGGATTGCGAGGAGTCCAGTCGATGTTCTATTTGCCGTTCGAATGAGCATCCCGCCCTGGATTGTCCATTCTTGTTGTACAGTGCAAACATTGATATTCAGCCTTCCAATTCATCATATGCTGATGTTGCGAAGACCGTAGCTTCCCGCCAACCGTAATTTCCCAACCGGCCGCGTCGCCCTCGTACGCGAATGTGGCCTCGCGTTCGCCGGAACAAGTCGAGGCTATTCGCGCTGCGGGGCCCGCGTCGGGCGGGGCATCTACTCAATTGAATTCCAGTGGTAAAAAGGCTCAGCGAACTTCCCCTAACATGAATAGTGCGACGGTAGCACCCGAGAAGAGTGAGAGGGAGAGGAAGAGAAAGGAAAGGAAGCAAGAGGACAGGAGGAAGGAAGAAGAAAAGAGGAAGGATGATCAGAAGGAAGATCTTAAAAGAAACTATCGAAAAAATGCTGATGCATCGTTGGACAGTGAGCGGGTTCGCGATCGTCCACGCGAGTCCCGTGAGTATGATCGTGAACACGATGGACAACGGGACCGTGAGTACGACCGTGCTTCGACGCGGGACCGCGATCGGAATCGCGATCGCCGTCGCGAGCGGGATTACTATAGGGATGAAAGCCGTCAAAAATCAAGAAACCGTCAGCGAGATCACAGCAATAACTCTGAATCTGACTCTGATGATGCGTCTGAGTGGGTAAGAGGGTGAAGGAGGAGGAGGGGTCGCCATTAGCGCCAATGCTAAAAGTTGCCACCTTAAATGCTCGGGGCTTAATTACCCCCGCTAGATGTGATCAAGCCTTACACGAATTGTCTCGGGCTGATTTTGATATTGTCTTATTAGAGGAGACTCATGTCTCTTGCAAGTTACAAGCTGATAAAATTGCGCGAAAATGGTCTGGTGATTGTCTCTGGACTTTTGGGCCGGTGTTGGCTAGCTTGTCTCTCCTAGATTCCAGGGCAGGATTTCTCGATATGTTTTTGATTCTGATGGCAGAGTTATTAGTGCATTGGTGCTTTTGGGGTCACACAAATTTAATATTGTAAACATTTACGCTCCAAATACCGTTTCTGACCGCAGGGCCTTCTTCGAAGGATTACATTCCTATTTTCTTTCTCCTGTTCGTTTGATCGCTGGCGATTTTAATTGTATTGATAATGTTCTTGATCGCTTGCATTGCTCTGAAAATCATCTGCCTGATAAACGTGTTCTTCGTAATTTCATGTCTGATTGCTCACTTGTTGACATTTGGCGTAAACAAAATCCTCGTGGAATTTCTTTTACTTGGGCTAACAATTCTCAAGCGTCGCGCCTTGATCGTTTTAGTGAAATACGTTTGCTTAAACAAAGTTTTATCGTGTCCTTTTTCGGACCATGATTTTGTTGTTTTAAATCTGTCTGTTGATAATCGCCCTGGTCCTCGAAACAGTATTTGGAAATTTAACACTGCCCCTTTTGTCTGATGTAGACTTTAAGCGTGAATTATCGGCGCTCATTAATACTCACAAGGGTCGTACTGCTGATTTCTGTTCTCTGGGGAAATGGTGGGATAGTTTAAAACTTGTTATCCGCAACGCATGCATTGGTTTTTCTTATCGTAAGCGTAAAATTGCCAATTTCAAACGTAATCGCTTGACTAAACGTTTAATCTGGGCCAAGCATGCCTTTTCACAAGGTGACCATTCTGTGTCTTCGGAAATAAGAGACCTCGAAAGTGCCCTTTCGTCCCTCCTATTACGAGAGGCGGAGGGCGCGAAAATTCGCTCACGTGCCAAATGGATCAAGGAAGGTGAAAAACCAACTCGGTATTTCTTTCGGCTCGAGCAAAAGCGAGCTGAGAAGAATTCGTTTGATTGTCTCTTCGATTCAAATGGTGTGCAGAAAACGTCACAGTCTGATGTTGAATCTATTCTTGTCAATTTTTATAAAAATCTTTTCACCAAAGATGACCTTGACGCACAGATTGAAGCTGAAATAATTGACGACCTTGAATTTTTATTAACGGACCTTGAACGCGAAAGCTTTGAGGGTGAAATAACGAAAGATGAGTTTTTTCTGCCCTGAAAGGCCTTCAGACTGGTAAATCGCCTGGGTCTGATGGTCTTCCGCCTGAATTTTATCTGTCTTTCTGGGATGATTTGGGCGACATTCTCGTTTTAGTTCTTAACGAAAACTATCGTTTGGGGGTCCTAGCTGACAGCCAGCGTGAGGGCCTCTTGCGCTTGCTGTGCAAAAAGGATGATAGGCGATTGCCGGAAAATTGGCGTCCAATATCTCTCCTAAACACAGATTATAAACTGGCATCCAAGGTAATCACAGAGCGTTTAAAACCGGTGATGAGCTCTATTGTTTATCACGATCAAACGTGCGGCGTAGTGGGAAGATCGATTTATTCTAACTTACAGTTAATCCGTGATACACTCGATATGATTGACAAAACTGATGAAACTGGCATTCTTGTTACGCTAGACCAGGGAAAAGCTTTTGATCGCGTTGACCATGGTTTTCTTGTGCGCACTCTTTCTAAATTTGGTTTTGGTCCTTTCTTTTGTCGCTGGGTGCGTCTCTTTTATAATGATGTCTTTTCACGTATTATCTGTATTGGCACTCTCTCTAGCGCCGTTTTCCTTAAGAGGGGAGTGAGGCAGGGTTGTCCCCTGTCTCCCCTTCTTTATGTCTTGGTATCGGAGGTTTTGTCAACTCAAATCAGGAAATGTAAGCAAATCGAGGGCTTCCGGCTTCCCGGAGCTGGGGGTCTTCAATTTAAAATCTCCCAGTACGCCGAGGATGCCACTAATTTTGTTAAAAGCGAGCTTTCTCTTTCATCTTTTGCGTGTTGTACATAAGTATGAACTAGGCTCAGGCGCCAAGCTTAACTCCTCCAAGTCAGAGGCTATGTGGCTTGGGCGGTGGAGAACGAATGGCGCCTCTCCCTTCGGTTTAAATTGGGTATCGAAAATAAAAATTTTAGGGGTTTATTTTTCAAATGGCCTAGTATCTGTCAAGTCGGATAACTGGAAATCGAAGCTTGACAAACTAGAAACCGTTGTTAATTTATGGAAACAGAGAGAGCTGTCTTTTTCAGGCCGTGCAATGATTGTTAATGTACTTGGCGCTAGCCGTTTTTGGCACGTGGCCAAAATGATCGCGCCTGCCAATTGGGTTTGTGATCGTTTTCATCGTCTCGTATGGTCTTTTGTGTGGAAAGGTAAAACGCAGAGCGTCAGTCGGCAGCGTTGCTGCGCGCCTATCGAACTCGGTGGCATAAACGTTGTCGACTTTCGTTCTAAATGTCTTCGTCTGTCTTGTTTTTGTAGTCTCCGCGATAATTTTGGTGGCCACAAATGGCATTATCTGGCCCGTTATTTTATCGGAAATCGCCTAGCAAGACTTCACGCGCGATTTGCTTTTGCTTCGAATCTGGTTCCGTCTTCATCCGAGCCTTCTCTTTTTTACCGTAGATGTCTAAACATTTTCCAGCAGCTATTTGATAAGTATGGTACGTTACCTGACGATCTTTCTTGTAATGAAATTTATTTGCTTTTATTTGATTTCCCACGGGCTGCGCCTAGGTGTGCCGGCTTGTGGAGGTCTGTTGTGGGACGTCCCATAGAGCGCTGGACCTCGTTTTGCGCAAATCGCGCCTTAACTTAATTGAAAATCGCAAAAATGATGTCTTATGGCTTCTGTTGCACAATGCAGTTCGTGTCAGGTCCATTCTTAAATCCTGGGGTTATATTAGTTCTGATTGTTGTGCTGTGTGCTCGCGCAAGGAAACTTCTGAACGCTGTTTTGTTTCCTGTCCTAGAGTGATCCGGGTCTGGAATTATTTCGTTCCCTTTCTCTCTCGTCTTCGGGGCTCTCCTTTTGTGTTATCCTTTTCGTCTGTTCTCTTTCCTCTCTCTGATGCTCCGTCTTCCACTACTCTTCCTATCTTTCACTATTTAGTTGCTTCGATCTTGTTTTTTGTTTGGTGAACCCGAAACCTAGCGACTTTCCGAAATAACGTTTTAGATTCTCGCGCCATCATTGATATGATTATTAAAGATGTCAAATTGCGTATCCGCTGTGATGCTTTTGACAGAGTTAGGTATTTTTGGTCCGCTAATAATATTATTTGCTCTGTCGATGCGGATAACGAGATTGTCTTTAATTTGTAGGTTGTAATCCTCCTTCCTCTCTCAGGGCATATTCTTGTAAGGTTTCAGGCAATTTTTCTTTTAACAAGTATTAGTGATGTCCTTTAATTAGTGATGTCCTCGATTGCTTTAATTGGTGTACTAATCATGCAATTGTCATTTTGAACTTGATCTTTTGTAATGAGTGCTTTTCTTTTTGCGTTCGTCGTCATATTGTATTGTATTTGCCCTTTTTATCAACGACCCTTTGGCCGTTGTGTGAATAAATTTTATCAACAAAAAATGTTCATAGTTGCTAGAGCTTGGGCTCAATCTTTGCTTTGGTAGATTTTAGGGGGTAATGCCCGCTAACTTGTGGCCTTAGTGCATTTTGAGTGGCTTCATCTTACTTGCTCACATTAATTTGTGAAGTATCCTTGTCACTCCAGCCACATCCCACAAGCTTTACGTTTTCATTGCTTGCTTTATTGATATGTGGGTACTTGAGCCTGAGCATTAGCTCTGCCATGCTGATGAGGCCTAACAAAGCCGAAACAGCTGTCCATGGATGCTAATGCTTGGGCTCAATCTTTGCTTTTGTAGATTTTAGGGGTAATACCCGCTACCTTATGGCCTTAGTGCCTTTTGAGTGGCTTCATCTTACTTGATCACATTAATTTGTGAAGTATCCTTGTCACTCCAGCCACATCCCACAAGCTTTACGTTTTCATTGCTTGTTTTATTGATATGTGGGTACTTGAGCCTGAGCATTAGCTCTGCCATGCTAATGAGGCCTAACAAGGTAGAAACAGCTGATCATGGTTGCTAATGTTTGGGCTCAATCTTTGCTTTGGTAGATTTTAGGGGGTAATGCCCGCTACCTTGTGGCCTTAGTGCCTTTTGAGTGGCTTCATCTTACTTGATCACATTAATTTGTGAAGTATTCTTGTCACTCCAGCCACATCCCACAAACTTTACGTTTTCCTTGCTTGCTTTATTCATATGTGGGTACTTGAGCCTGAGCATTAGTTCTGCCATGCTGACGAGGCCTAACAAGGCCGAAACAGCTGTTCATGGTTATTAATGCTTGGGCTCACTCTTTGCTTTGGTAGATTTTAGGGGGTAATGCCCGCTAACTTGTGACCTTAGTGCCTTTTGGGCGGCTTTAGCTTACTTGATCACATTAATTTGTGAAGTATCCTTGTCACTCCAGCCACATCCCACAAGCTTTACGTTTTCATTGCTTGTTTTATTGATATGTGGGTACTTGAGCCTGAGCATTAGCTCTGCCATGCTAATGAGGCCTAACAAGGTCGAAACAGCTGATCATGGTTGCTAATGCTTGCGCTCAATCTTTGCTTTGGTAGATTTTAGGGGGCAATGCCCGCTAACTTGTGGCCTTAGTGCCTTTTGAGTGGCTTCATCTTACTTGATCACATTAATTTGTGAAGTATTCTTGTCACTCTAGCCACATCCCATAAGCTTTACGTTTTCATTGCTTGCTTTATTGATATGTGGGTACTTGAGCCAGAGCATTAGCTCTACCATGCTGATGAGGCCTAACAAGGCCGAAACAGCTGTTCATGGTTGTTAATGCTTGGGCTCAATCTTTGCTTTGGTAGATTTTAGGGGGTAATGCCCGCTAACTTGTGGCCTTAGTGCCTTTTGAGTGGCTTCATCTTACTTGCTCACATTAATTTTAGGGGGGTAATGCCCGCTAACTTGTGACCTTAGTGCCTTTTGGGTGGCTTTAGCTTACTTGATCACATTAATTGGTGAAGTATCCTTGTCACTCCAGCCACATCCCACAAGCTTTACGTTTTCATTGTTTGTTTTATTGATATGTGGGTACTTGAGCCTGAGCATTAGCTCTGCCATGCTAATGAGGCCTAACAAGGTCGAAACAGCTGGTCATGTTTGCTAATGCTTGCGCTCAATCTTTGCTTTGGTAGATTTTAGGAGGGTAATGCCCGCTAACTTGTGGCCTTAGTGCCTTTTGAGTGGCTTCATCTTACTTGATCACATTAATTTGTGAAGTATCCTTGTCACTCCAGCCACATCCCACAAGCTTTACGTTTTCATTGTTTGTTTTATTGATATGTGGGTACTTGAGCCTGAGCATTAGCTCTGCCATGCTAATGAGGCCTAACAAGGTCGAAACAGCTGGTCATGGTTGCTAATGCTTGGGCTCAATCTTTGCTTTGGTAGATTTTAGGGGGTAATGCCCGCTACCTTGTGGCCTTAGTGCCTTTTGAGTGGCTTCATCTTACTTGATCACATTAATTTGTGAAGTATGCTTGTCACTCCAGCCACATCCCACAAGTTTTACGTTTTCATTGCTTGTTTTATTGATATGTGGGTACTTGAGCCTGAGCATGAGCTATGCCATGCTGATGAGGCCTAACAAGTTGGAATAACTGCTGATTGGACCACATAGCAGCATCTTAACCCACCAAGTTGTCAGCATGACAAAATAATAATAAATGGAATATTTAATAATAATAATAAATGGAATATTTACCCAGGATAACCCTTCGGTACAAAGTACTGTTATCAGCGGGGTCCTGCTGACTAAGAATTAAAAACTAAAAATGCACTAAGCTAAAAATACATAAAAAACTATCATAGAAATTACAAGTAATGATCATCCAAGGCTTTCCTAAATAAAACTCTAGAATTAATGTTTCTTAAACTTAACGGCAATGAATTAAAAATCGAAGCACCTAAAAAATAAAAACTACGGCGCGCAAAATCCAGTTTGACCTTTGGTAGTTTTACTGTTTTCCCATTGTTTCTAGTGTTTAAAGCGTTATGATGTAATCGTTGAAAGTAATCTTTAAATGGATAACATGCAGTTCCATTAAGGCAGTCAAATACAAAACAGCACACTCTCTTTTGTAAAAAGTTGTCAATTGTTAAAAATCGAAGATCACAGTTCTGCGGACTGCATTTTGGAGAAATAATTTCGAGGCTTCGGGTCTCAATGGAGCGGATCATGCGTTTGCGGGACTCTGACCATCCAACACTATTATAACCGCAATACGTAAATATTGGCATAATCATCGATTGATAAATTCGTTGGGCACTAAGAGTATCAATGCTGGAACGGATGCGCCGTAAGAGGTTCACTCTTCCTGCTGCCTTCTTGTACATTTTTTGAAAATGCGTTTCAAAAGTAAGTGTTGGGTCCAGATGCACGCCGAGGTATTTATAACATGTAGTGGTGTTGATGGGAGAATCATTGACCGATAGCTTGACTTGACAGCCTTGAAACAAGTTTAACCGTTTTCCGGTACCAAACAGCATCACCTCGGATTTACCCTTCTTCAGATTAAGGATAAGTTCATTATCACGAAACCAGTTAGAGAGATTATCTAAGTCCTGGGAAAGGCTGCTTTGTAACACATCGATATCACTTGAGGATGTAAAAATCACTGTATCATCAGCATAAGTAATTATCCTACAATTACGAAGAGGACTATGGACATCATTAAAGAAGATGAGAAAAAGGAGAGGCCCAAGAATACTTCCTTGAGAAACTCCAGTGTTAATTGGATTTGGTTCAGAACGGACACCATTAAATTGAACGATCTGCTTGCGGAGAAATAAATAATCCGTAAACCATTGTAGTTCCATATTGTAAACGCCATAACGGGACAGTTTACTTAATAGAACAGAATGACTGATGGTATCGAATGCCTTTGATAAGTCAATGAAAACTGCTCCTGTTGCCTTTCCATTGTCGGCCTCCTTTCTAATGAGATCAGTGAAGTAAGTAACAGCTAGTTCCGTTGAGCGGTTCGAACGGAAACCAAATTGGTACTCAAAAAGTAGACTATGACGTTCTAGATGAGCCATCAGTTGCTTGTACACTATTTTCTCCAAGATCTTTGACAAAGTAGGGAGAATTGAGATAGGTCTGTAATTGTCAATCTCAGTCAGAGACCCAGATTTGTAGAGGGGGATCACCTTAGCCACTTTCCACTCGCTAGGTACAACTCCAGTTTCAAGAGATAAATTGATGATAAATGTCAGAGGCTTAGTTAAAACAGGAGCAGCATCTTTGAGCAATCCCGGGGGGAAATTATCCAGTCCAGACGCTTTTTTCCGCTTAAGATTTTTTAGCTCCTTAAGAATTTCTAACTCTTTCACAGCTTTAAAAGTAAATTGACTTTCCGTAACTTGATTGGGAAGATTCTCTTCAGCAGGTTTGCTCCAGACAAAGTCACGAAGCAAAATTGATTTGCTTTTCAGATTTCTGGCAACGGTACTGAAATATTCGCAAAAACTGTTTGCAATGAAGCTTTTGTCAGTTGACTTTGATCCATTTATCACAAATGCCGAACCTTGTTGAGAAGGCAACTTGGTAGGATAGAGTTTCTTGATGGCTGCCCAAAATTTATCTGGAGAGTCCGCACAATCTTTAAGAAGATCTCGATTATATCTGCTTTTACATTTTTTAACAAGGCCAGATACTCTGTTACGTTGGCGTTTATAAGAAGACCAATCGATTTCCTGATTAGTTCGGCGGGCTTTCCTGAGCAAACCATCCCTGAGAATCATCTCTTTTCTGACATCTGGAGTCAACCAAGGACATAGTCGGCCTTTGACTTTCTTCGAAATAAGGGGAGCATGTTTGTTAATACACCGTTGGAGAATGTCTCGTAAAGAGGCCCATGCCTCATTTACGCTGATAGATGAATAAACGTCCTCAAGATTCGCAGAATTTAACTCTTCGCAAAATAGCTTAGGGTCATAGTTAGCAAAATTTCGGCAAGTAATGATTCGCGGATTGAACTTAACATTGTTCAGCTTGCGAACACATCCAATGAGTTCATGATCGCTCAAGCCAGCTGGGATTACTTTCACCGAAGAGATGTTATGAGGTACATTGCTACAAATAACATCAATTAGGGTCTTGGACTCGCGCGTAATTCTCGTGGGGTTGCTAACGAGTTGTTTCAGACCAAAGTAGGTGAGAATGGATTTAATTTCTTTGTGATCCGAGGACACCAAATAGTTACAGTTAATGTCACCTGAGAGAATACATTCTTTGTTTTCAGCTGATACTAACGAAAGCATGGATTCGAATTTGCAATTGAAATCCGCGCAGAGATGTCTAGAAGAATCCGGAGGGCGGTAAATAATTCCAACTAGAAAGCCTTTGGTTTTAGGAAATAATATTTCAATCCAGATGCATTCAATATCCTCTTGTTCGAGATCCATTCGTCTTTGAAAGGGAATAGATGAAGAAATATAAACACCAACACCTCCACCTTGACCAGAAGCCCTTGACTTTGCAATAAATGTGTAACCTTCAATCTGGACCTCGGCTTCGCTTTCAGAGGATAAATGTGTTTCACTGACCGAGAAAATGTGTACATTCCTAAAGCCATCCAGGATTTGGCAGATGATACTTTTGTTTGCCAGCAGGCCTGATGCAGAATCTTAAGGCCCTTTTTAGAGACAAGTTCGCTAAGTTCAGGGATGTCATATCGATGGACATTTTCTTGTTGATCTTGATTAGCTCCATCTTGGGTGTTATTGTTGTTAAAAAGACAAGAATTACACTTGACTCCGCTGTCATCAGGGCAGAAGCATTTCAGGTGAAACTTCAAATGACACTGCGAGCAAGACATCCTGCTTTGGTTTTTCTTCAGAGCTCTTAGACACAAGCCACATCTGTCGCTCGGACCAGGGCAAGTTTCGATATCGCCTGATAGGAGAAGAAGGAGCTGAATTAGTGAAGTTCGTGATGTTCGAAGCCCAGTTCCATTTATTCGGCGGTATGACCAAAGGTGACGAGAATTAACCGGATGAGAATGCGAAAACGGATGAGAATGCGGAGGGTGATGTTGTCGTCGAAACGCCGGTCTTGTTTTCCGAGGAAAATAATACTTCCCAGGGGTCCAAGTCCCCAGAGGCTGAGGATCGACAAGATTTCGTTCCTGCACCGAGTGTTTTGCAGGATTTATATGCGAGAGGGGCTCGTTTTACTAAAGTCCCGGCAACACGTGGTCGTTTGGAAAAACTGGTGTACGTCTGAAGAAGGAGTTATCTGTGTCCTTCACAATAGACACCCTCTGCCCTAGCCAAGACATTCTTGAAGGGATTGACAAAGCGGGCCTGGACATTGACAAGATTAATTCAATACAGCGCCGCGCTTCAAACAACACGTTGATTGTGTCCTTTGAATCTAGTGACGCTAAAAATGTTGCCCTCGGCCTTCAAGTTGTTTGTATCAATGGTTGCCAAGTTTTCTTGGGGGATTGTGAAAGGAAAGTGGTACTTGTTAAAGTTTTCGAAGCTCCGACCGAATTGCCGGATACGATTTTAATTGGGCGGCTTTCGGCGTACGGAAAGGTTTTTTCTTTTCGCCGAGATAGAGTTGCGTCTTCTATTTTTAATGGGATTCGTACTGCTCGAATGCGCCTTCAGATGGACATCCCGTCCACTGTTTTTTTTTTTTGCAGGCGAGTTCATTCGTTTCTGGTATCCAGGTCAACCGAAGACCTGTCGTCGTTGCGGGGACTCTTACCGTTTGGCCGCAAGTTGTTCCTCTGTTCGTTGTTTCATTTGCGAGAAACCTGGACACCGCATGGAGGATTGCGAGGAGTCCACTCGGTGTTGTATTTGCTGTTCGAATGAGCATCCCGCCCTAAATTGTCCATTCTTGTTGTACAGTGCAAACATTGACGTTCAGCCTTCTAATTCATCATATGCTGATGTTGCGAAGTCCGTAACTTCCCGCCTGTTACTTCCCAACCGGTCGCGTCGCCCTCGTACGCGAATGTGGCCTCGCGTTCGCCGGAACAAGTCGAGGCTATTCGCGCTGCGGGGATCGCTTCGGGTGGGGCATCTACTCAATTGAATTCCAGTGGTAAAAAGGCTCAGCGAACTTCCCCTAAGATGAATAGTGCGACGGTAGCACCCGAGAAGAGTGAGAGGGAGAGGAAGAGAGAGGAAAGGAAGCAAGAGGACAGGAGGAAGGAAGAAGAAAAGAGGAAGGATGATCAGAAGGAAGATCGTAAAAGAAACTATCGAAAAAATGCTGATGCATCGTTGGACAGTGAGCGGGTTCGCGATCGTCCACGCGAGTCCCGTGAGTATGATCGTGAACACGATGGACACCGGGACCGTGAGTACGACCGTGCTTCGACGCAGGACCGCGATCGGGATCGCGAACGCCGTCGCGAGCTGGATTACTATAGGGATGATAGCCGTCAAAAATCAAGAACCAGTCAGCGAGATCACAGCAATAACTCTGAATCTGACTCTGATGATGCGTCTGAGTGGGTAAGAGCGCGAAGGAGGAGGAGGGGTCGCCATTAGCGCCAATGCTAAAAGTTGACACCTTAAATGCTCGGGGTTAATTACCCTCGCTAGATGTGAGCCTTAAACGAATTGTCTTGGGCTGATTTTGATATTGTCTTATTACAGGAGTGGCCGGTCAGCCGGTGTTGGCTTGCTTGTCTCTCCTAGATTCCAGGGCAGGATTTCTCGATATGTTTTTGATTCTGATGGCAGAGTTATTAGTGCATTGGTGCTTTTGGGGTCACACAAATTTAATATTGTAAACATTTACGCTCCAAATACCGTTTCTGACCGCAGGGCCTTCTTCGAAGGATGACATTCCTATTTTCTTTCTCCTGTTCGTTTGATCGCTGGCGATTTTAATTGTATTGATAATGTTCTTGATCGCTTGCATTGCTCTGAAAATCATCTGCCTGATAAACGTGTTCTTCGTAATTTCATGTCTGATTGCTCACTTGTTGACATTTGGCGTAAACAAAATCGTCGTGGAATTTCTTTTACTTGGGCTAACAGTTCTCAGGCATCGCCCCTTGATCGTTTTTTGGTTTCTCAAAATTTAGTGAAATACGTTTGCTTAAACAAAGTTTTATCGTGTCCTTTTTCGGACCATGATTTTGTTGTTTTAAATCTGTCTGTTGATAATCGCCCTGGTCCTCGAAACAGTATTTGGAAATTTAACACTGCCCTTTTGTCTGATGTAGACTTTAAGCGTGAATTGTCGGCGCTCATTAATACTCACAAGGGTCGTATTGCTGATTTCTGTTCTCTGGGGAAATGGTGGGATAGTTTAAAACTTGTTATCCGCAACGCATGCATTGGTTTTTCTTATCGTAAGCGTAAAACTGCCAATCTCGAACGTAATCGCTTGACTAAACGTTTAATCTGGGCCAAGCATGCCTTTTCACAAGGTGACCATTCTATGTCTTCGGAAATAAGAGACCTCGAAAGTGCCCTTTCGTCCCTCCTATTACGGAAGGCGGAGGGCGCGAAAATTCGCTCACGTGCCAAATGGATCAAGGAAGGTGAAAAACCAACTCGGCATTTCTTTCGGCTCGAGCAAAAGTGAGCTGACAAGAATTCGTTTGATTGTCTCTTCGATTCAAATGGTGTGGAGAAAACGTCACAGTCTGATGTTGAATCTATTCTTGTCAATTTTTATAAAAATCTTTTCACCAAAGATGACCTTGACGCACAGATTGAAGCTGAAATAATTGACGACCTTGAATTTTTATTAACGGACCTTGAACGCGAAAGCTGTGAGGGTAAAATAACGGAAGATGAGTTTTTTTCTGCCCTGAAAGGCCTTCAGACTGGTAAATCGCCTAGGTCTGATGGTCTTCCGTCTGAATTTTATCTGTCTTTCTGGGATGATTTGGGCGACATTCTCGTTTTAGCTCTTAACGAAAAAATCGTTTGGGGGTCCTAGCTGACAGCCAGCGTGAGGGCCTCTTGCGCTTGCTGTACGAAACGTATGATAGGCGAATGCCGGAAAATTGGCGTCCAATATCTCTCCTAAACACAGATTATAAACTGGCATCCAAGGTAATCACAGAGCGTTTAAAACCGGTCAAAACACGATCAAACGTGCGGCGTAGTGGGAAGATCGATTTATTCTAACTTACAGTTAATCCGTGATACACGCGATATGATTGACAAAACTGATGAAACTGGCATTCTTGTTACGCTAGACCAGGAGAAAGCTTTTGATCGCGTTGACCATGGTTTTCTTGTGCGCACTCTTTCTAAATTTGGGTTTGGTCCTTCCTTTTGTCGCTGGGTGCGTCTCATAGAGCGGTGGACCTCGGTTTGGCGCAAATCGCCCCTTAAGTTAATTGAAAATCGCAAAAATGATGTCTAATGGCTTCTGTTGCACAATGCAGTTCGTGTCAGGTCCATTTTTAAATCCTGGGGTTATATTGTTTATACTGGGGGGTTATATTGTTTATACTGTTTTGTTTCCTGTCCTAGAGTGATCCGGGTCTGGAATTATTTCGTTCCCTTTCTCTCTCGTCTTCGGGGCTCTCCTTTTGTGTTATCCTTTTCTTCTGTTCTCTTTCCTCTCTCTGATGCTCCGTCTTCCACTACTCTTCCTATCTTTCACTATTTAGTTGCTTCGATCTTGTTTTTTGTTTGGTGAACCCGAAACCTAGCGACTTTCCGAAATAACGTTTTAGATTCTCGCGCCATCATTGATATGATTATTAAAGATGTCAAATTGCGTATCCGCTGTGATGCTTTTGACAGAGTTAGGTTTTTTTGGTCCGCTAATAATATTATTTGCTCTGTCGATGCAGATAACGAGATTGTCTTTAATTTGTAGGTTGTAATCCTCCTTCCTCTCTCAGGGCATATTCTTGTAAGGTTTCAGGCAATTTTTCTTTTAACACGTATTAGTGATGTCCTTTAATTAGTGATGTCCTCGATTGCTTTAATTGGTGTACTAATCATGCAGTTGTCATTTTTAACTTGATCTTTTGTAATGAGTGCTTTTCTTTTTGCGTTCGTCGTCATATTGTATTGTATTTGCTCTTTTTATCAACGACCCTTTGGCCGTTCTGTGAATTAAAAAAAAAAAAAAAACAGCTGTTCATGGTTGCTAATGTTTGGGCTCAATCTTTGCTTTGGTAGATTTTAGGAGGGTAATGCCCGCTACCTTGTGGCCTTAGTGCCTTTTGAGTGGCTTCATCTTACTTGCTCACATTAATTTGTGAAGTATCCTTGTTACTCCAGCCACATCCCACAAGCTTTGCGTTTTCATTGCTTGCTTTATTGATATGTGGGTACTTGAGCCTGAGCATTAGCTCTGCCATGCTGATGAGGCCTAACACGGCCGAAACAGCTGTCCATGGATGCTAATGCTTGGGCTCAATCTTTGCTTTGGTAGATTTTAGGGGGTAATGCCCGCTACCTTGTGGCCTTAGTGCCTTTTGAGTGGCTTCAGCTTACTTGATCACATTAATTGATGAAGTATCCTTAACCGAGGTTCAGTTTCGTCCATGTTAGGCGCTGGCTAGCCGGGATCTAACTTATCCAGGGAAAGAAGATCAACGTGACTTACGAGTCAACAATGGAGGTAAGCAATGACTTCATGTCTTCCTGGGATACTTTAGAGTCCTCGTGCACGTACCTGATCCAGCATTACCATCACCTGATCTGCTAGACAAGCGTTGAAGTGATTCAGTGTTTCAAAACCGAAATTAAATGCCATCATGCTGATTTCTCGCTGCCATATTTGAATATAAAGTACTTTCCATATAAGGTGGGTCGCTTGTTCGCATGGTCCAATCAACCTAAATCCAATATTATTCGAGGTAATGGGTGCTATTCGTTACCCCCCCTCCCCACCCCACCCCCCCCCCCCGCCTGCCTCCCTCCCTCCCTCCCAATTTGCCACTGTATTCGCGACTGTTCGCTACCATTCGCACTATTCCAGACTATTCACACTATTCGTACTATTCTTACTATTCGCTGTTCGCTGTTCGCTGTTTGCTATTCAATATTCGCTATTCGGGTTTTCCAGAAACCCATTTGTGATTTCAAGTCGAACTCGCGCGCTTTGAAATAACACGTATGATTTCAGATCGAATAATATACATGCAAACATTTCTGCAATCTGATTGGTTAAGAGCTTGTCAATTTATCCTAACTGTAGTGCAGAAACGTGAAATTGAGTTGAAATTAGGGTAACAAAGATGAAATTAAAAATGATTGACTGGTATACACAAAGTTGCAAATTAGCTGTCTCGAAACAAAATGGCGACCAGATTTGAAGAAAGCAACACCATTTTAATTGACAGCTTAAAGGAAAATACAAAAACCAAAACTCTGATAACAACAAAGAACTGGCTCAAAACTTGGAGATCGCTGGCAGCACAAAGGGCCACGACATAATTATTAAAACCTTTCAGCCGGAGGCTCTCAACAAAACCATCGAGGCGTTTTACGCGGCATTTTGTAAAAACGACGGGCAAGACTACGAACCTGACAGTTTTCGCATAAATGGCCACTGCAATGGATCAGTATCTAACAGAGAAAGGTTGTTAACACTCCATAATTAGAGACCGGGAGTTTAAAAGCTCAAAGCATGTCCTTAAAGGTAAAGCTCGGTTACTGCGACAACAAGTTCAGTTAAGGCAAGCGGCCGAACAAGTCCCGAAGTCTGCTAAACAGTGAGGAAAATGAGCTGTGACGAAGCAGCACGCTTTAAAAAAGGAACTCCACAGGTCCTCACACAAACAGTTTGGTGGCTCCTCACTCAATATTTTGGCCTCAGAGGTCGTCAAGAGCATCACAGGGTGGCCGTTCAAGATTTCCGTTTCTGCCTAGACATAAACAACATGAATTGAATTCATTGACAACCGAACTAAAACACGCTAAAGATGTTTTCCATTGGAGATGACAGGTTCCCCGTTGCAATTTTCAAAGAGTTCCTTTGGCGTCGTCCTACCGAGCTACGCACAACCGGTTTACTTTACCTCTCCTGCGTAAAAGATCAATCTTCACAAGTTTGGTACAAGCGGCAACAGATGGTAGTGAACAGAATCAACCAGATGATGAAGTCAATCGTGAAAAATACGTCACTTGAGGAGTCGTCGAAGGTCTTTTCCAACCATAGCGGCCGGAAAACAGTTGTCAAAAAGTTGAAGACTGCCGGCATGGAGCGAAGCTCTATTGTTAAAGTGATGGGCCACTGAAACTGACGAAGGGGATGAAAAGAACAAAGGCAGCTATCTTCCACAATCAGCAGACAAACACCTACGGCTCGAGCACATGCAACCCGTTCAGTTTGTTAGTGACGGACAACCAAAGTTCTAACAAGGTATGGGCGTAGCTACCTGTACGCACCGTACGCACGTGCCTACCTGAAAAAGTCGAAAAAAGAAAAGAAAAGAAGAAACAAATGTATAAAAAGCAAATGCATAAAATATAATTTTTTGTCAGTGGAAAAAAAAATTGTTTAGTTTCATGCATTTAACTTTGCTTGGTTCTTTGATGTGTTGTTGATAAAACAACAGACCGACGGGTATTTTTCAACACCAAATGTTGGTTTCCGGAGAGGAGCGACGTGACTCATTGGTGGCCGAATGGTCCAGACAAGGCGCGAAAAAAGCGTTGAGAAAGCAAGCGGGATGGTAAAGAGTGAACGCGTTGTGGTCGCTTCGTTTTATGGCCTTTGGATCGGCCTGCCTTCGCTCTGCTAAGCTTTCCATGGCTAAAAACTCAATTACAGATGGTTACTTTGCCATCGGCACTGAAATAATGACAGAGCAGGAAGAAGAAACTAAAGCAAAGATTTAGTAGCATGAAGAGGCTCAAGTCGGAGCACTATGTCACTTGGTAGGTAGTCCTCGCTATCCGTGTTATAACTTCATAGACATCAGAAAATCGACTTAAATGAGGTTATTTCAGAATTTTTTGGAAAGAAAGATAGAAGATTAGCTCTATGCTTGTAATTGAAATCCAGTTATATGGTCTATGAAAGCTATGGGTAGTTATATTTTACATCGCTCAGGACTTTGATTCATTGTTCTTGAAAGATGGAGACATGTACAAATTGACGGGTTTTTTTTTTTTTTTTTGTAAATTGTTAAAAAAAAAAAAAAATAAAAGCCTAGTGCGGACTGCGGATCCAAGGGTGGTTCAATTCGGGGGGAGGAGGATTCGGTCGACTCCCCTAATTTTTTTTTATGAAAATGTGCTAAAAATTAGTTTTAAATGCCAAACGTTTCGAGGCTGCTGCCTCTTCCTCAGTGGCAAATGCGTAATTATTTCTCCTACAATTAAGGCGCTAATTATAACGTCTAAAAACTTGCAGTTACCACAAAACTCTGGTGAAAAAATTAGAATAAGATAAAGCAATGAAAGCAACAGAGCATGTCGCTCATAGCAGCAAATTTAGCGTTTGAATCTGCATAATATAAAATAACATACCGACGCACACACATACCTGATGCATCAGCGCTAAGATAAGCTTTGGTTTGCTTATTGCTAGGATTAGCTTCTTCAGCTTTTAATGAAGTACAAAGTTGTATAGAAACGTAAAGCAAGCTTGTTCAGCATGAATAAATTGCTAATGTCAAATCAACTGAATTCAACATGGACTTGTGAATATATATTCGAATGTACATCGATAAATGTCGATCGTCTTAGCACATTCTTTCGTTTTGACGCAAGAGTTGACTTAAATTTACAGCTATTTAATCACTTTTATTTGCCCCTGAGAAAGCTGGAAATGGCATTTCCGAGGACTAACATAGTCTACTGGTACTTAACTCTCTTTACATCCTACTTGTGTCAGTTTGTCTAAGTTTGTTTGTTTGTTTTCGTGTCTCTGATCCGCTAAACATTAAAGATTTTTTTTAACTGGCTATTTGACATTTTTAACTCTCAGGTTATTTCAGGTAACCAGCACCCTTATCAATTGTTGTAGCATTGTAAATTCGTCTTTTCAACTTCTGGGTTGAAATAAAGTGTTGTTGATCTACGGATCGATTTTTAAGGCTTATCAATAAAGCAATAAAGGGACTTGGGTGAATTCATAAAGCTCTGAAGACCTTTTCAGTGTATTATGGTCATTTAAGGTGGCTCAAAATTGGTTCGTTACTTTTTTTTAACACCAACTCTTTGATGGATCAATACTCCCACAAATTTTTCGTTTGTTTCCTTGAACATGGTATGAAAAATCTCCCACTTATTTCTCACCAAGTTATGATTACTGTTGATTACTGTTTTACCATATAAAGTTACCGTAGCAACAGCACAGCCTCTTAGAAACACCCTTAATTTTGGCTTCATGTGCCTGTAACTCAAAAAGGAGTCGAATGGCTCCTGTTTTTTATTATTGAACTGCAATCAGCATATTAAGATTCATCTTCCTTCAAAGTTAAAAAAAATTGCTACATAAGGTTCATAGCCATCTTAATTTTCCGATAATTTAAAGTGGTTTTGAACCCCTTGTACAGATCAGTTTTTAAAACTTTGCAGAAAGATGAATCTTCATATCCTGATTGCAATTTAAATAAAAATAACGGGGGTCATCTAACTCGTTTTTTAGTTACAGGCACATAAAGCCAAAATTAAGGGTTTCTTAGAGGCTCTACTGCTATGGTAAACTTATGTGTCAAAAAAATTGATCACAACTTGTTGAGAAATAATTGGGCATGAAATGTTTTCTGATACCATGTTCAAGGAAACAAACAAAAAATCGTGAGAGTATCGATCCATCAAAGAGTTGGTGTTTAAAAGTAACGAAACCATTCTGAGCCACCCTAAAGAAACTTTTTCCAATTTCAAAATGTTTCTAACCGAAAGACATAAGCTACTTGACGGAAGAAATCCAATTTCGTATCACGAGCTTTATTAATTACACGTTTTTCTTTTAGCCGTGGTCATCTGAGGAAATACCATCTTACCAAATGGCAACTGAAAGAGCCAATCCAGCACCAGACGAACCAATGGAAGAAAGCCGTAGGAAAATCTTAAAGATTGCCAAGGAGGAGCTTTTAAAAGACATGAACGCGGAAGAAGTTTTAGTTAAGATGCCACTCGTATTTACTCCAGGAGAGGAAGAGAAAATTAAGTCCATGAAAACTCGAAGAAAGCAATCTGAAATGCTTTTAGATATATTACCAACAAGAGGCGACAAAGCCTTTCACGTTTTTAAGAAAGCACTTGAAGGAGTTTCGCCACATCTTATTTCGGTTCTTGATGATGCAGGTAAGTTATTGCATGATGTTGGCAAGATATAAATTAAGAATTCTGATAGTCGCGTTTTCTAATTTCTCTTTCACGGTTTTTAAAATTTTTGCTTTTCTTATCAACGGCACTGATAGCGGCGTTTGAGTTGCTATTTAGTCTGAAATTTTAGCCATCTCCCCCCTTACAACTCAAAAGGGGCGTTCACGAAATTATTTGTACAAATTCGTACGCAATACTTTCAATTTCATTAACCTGATATTGTACTCTGAACAGCAGTACTTAAAGTTTAAGCTTTTGAACTAGGAGAGATTAGACGTTTTGTCAAGTGCTGCTTTCATGTGTAGGATAAGAAACACCCATTTGCTGACATTCTTTGAAACAGCACGCTTTCGTCATCTTGCTGCATAAAAGCGTCTTAAGGTGGGCCCACACGAGGGGACATGTTGCAGGAACATGTTGCTGCAACATGTAGCAGGGACAAAATCGTGTTAAGTACACACTGAGGGACATGTTGCAGGGATGTGTAGCAGGGACATGTAGCAGGGACCAAATCGCAGAGTTTGCACACTTGTGATAAAGTTCCCGGGGTATGTTTCAGGGACATGTTGCAGGGACACATCCCCTAGTGTGCGTTGACACCTTTTTCACTTGTGCAACATGAATTTTGTGCAAAATGTGTCCCTGCAACATGTCGCACGGAGTTCAACTTGTTGAACTTCATGGGACATGTTGCGGGGACAAATTTTGCGAAAATTTATGTTGCACGAGAGAAAAAGTGTCAACACACACAAGGGGATGTGTCCCTGCAACATCTACCAGGGATATGTTCCAGCTACTTTTTCGTGTGCGTGTGCTAGTCGTCGTCCTTCTCCTGATTCATGTCCCTGCTACACGTCCCAGCTAGATAACCCCTAATGTGCACAGTTTATAAACGTGTCCCTGCTACGTTTTGCAGCAACATGTTCCTGCAACAAATCCCCTCGTGTGGGCCCACCTTTATACAATTACATTCTTCCTTCAATCGCAGAAATCGACATAGAGCGACAAAGAAGCGCGGGGCTGCAAGGGAAAATAAGATATCTGGAGAAAGAATTAAAAAAGGTTGCGGATAAAAACGACGAGCTAAGAAAGCAACTAGATGAGAGCAATGAACTATTAAAGAATGATCTCAAAAAGCTTCTGGAAGACCTTGTTGGCAAAACGAAGACAATAGAAGGTTAGTCGGCAACCTGTACCTATTAAAGAAAACACAACACTTTGAACATAAAGAGTGAAATCAATTAAGTTGAAGAACTGTATCATGTGGCAAAAAAAAATTATTATTTATTTATTTATTTAATTTATTTACTTTTGCTATCGTATGTAAGCCTCCTGTGAGTAATGTAAGTAAGTAACATGTGGTATTTAGGTATGGTGTGCTAGTATCGTGATCTAAGTTGTAATATGATGTTATATGATGTAAGTTGTAATATGACGTGATGTAAGTATCATGTAAATATTATGTAAGTTATATAGGGATTTCAGTTAGTATGTAACTAATTAAAATGTTTTAGTAATTAAAAAAAAAAACGTTTATCTGTTTTTAATCCCTTTCTTGCCTCTCGGATCACGTTTTAAGTGAAGGAAAACTTTTTACAAAAGAAGTAAAAACTCATTTTAACGATGCAGATGTGACTTAATTATATGCTTTATGGCATTTGCGTTTGCGACCATCACTGAGGAGCTTTTAATTTTAAACTCTTCATAATTTTTCAACCCCACTGAACAATCTGTCATAATCATTGGTTTAGGCAACATGAAAGTTAGTGAAATAGGCCGGAAACCTTCCTTTAAACTTCAACAATCTGGTTGAATCTTATTTGTCAGAGATCGTTCACTCAAGGGAATGTAACAAGGTTAAATTTGGCAAACTAATAAGTGAATTATTTTGCTTGAAGGTAAACCAGAACGCACACAGGTTTCTCTGTCCACTAATGAAAGATCACAATGTTATTTCCAATGCTTAAGCATAAAGGTGACGCCCAAGTATTTTTTACAAGGTGCCACGGCCATTTGTTTTAAACTGCTTCGAGGAATTTTTAGTTTTTAACAGAAGACTGTGATTAATATTCGAAGAAAAACGTTTGCCACATTCGCATCCTTTCTTTTACCACAGAACTAAAAGCTGTCTTAGATGACGAAAGGAAGAAAAAAGAGGAAATCGAGAAGGATCGTGACGAACTAAGAAAAAAACTTCAAGATAAAGAAGAAGAATTAACTAACGCCTACAAAAAGCGGCTGATTGAAGTTGTTAACGAAAAGGGGACAGCAACAGGTCAGGCAGAACTAACAGACTTCAACAACAACGAGCTACAGCAGTCACCAACTGTCCGAGGTTTGGAGGTAACTACAGAGGAAAGCACGTGTACAGAGGAGGAGAAAGTAAAAACCATATTTAGGCAGCTTGCACACTACAGAATGCAGGAAATGCAACTTTTTGAAAAAGCAAAAGAGTTGATCGAAAATTATTTTGAAAACACTTCTGCTGATTTAGAGGGCAAGAGTCAAAGCGCGCTAAAGAAAAAACCCAACACAAACCAAGAACGCAAGAGCCTTCTTAAGAGCTTGGAAAGAGAAAGAGAACTTGTTCAACAGAAAAATATGCTACAGAGGGAGAAAGTGAATCTCGTAAGAAGATTAAAGGCAAAGGAGAATGCAATTAAAGAGGGTGACGAGAGATTAAGTGAAGTTCAGGAGAGGTTTGATCAGCTTCAACAACAATCAGATAGTTATTCTGGAAGAGTAATAGAACTCCAAGAAAGTCTGAGAAAATGGCAAGCCAGGAGCAAAACTTTGGAAGACGAAATCCGTAAAAGCAGGATCTTTTTGAATGGTAAGCACCAATTTGTATAGGAAACAGCAGTACCTTAATGTTAACGTAGAAGTGATCTTGAAAGTTCTCGATTAGAAGACTACATTTTGAATACATTCAAAATGACGAGTACCTATTAATCCGAAATTTGTAGTATATTCAACAAAATTAAGTAAAAACAATTCCGAAGTATTGCCAACGTGAAAACAAAAACATTCCCCCCAGCACTGTTAAAGGGAACGTCCACTCTTAGAGCAAAGTCACGCTAGATTGTTAAAAATAATTGCTAGCTTCCAAATTTTGTTTTGAAACGTGATATAATATTTAAGTGTACAAAAATTTTTTCATTTTCGTCTATTTTCGCTTTCAAATTTCCCGGGCGCGGCCATTTTGGATTTTATGGCCTATAATGGTCGCAGCTATTGTCAGGAAAGCAAATGAAGCAGAAAATCCTTTGTGTTAAACAATAGGGCAACCAAATGAAAAATGATCCTCGCAGTTCTAATCGAAATTTATGCAATTGCGAAAAGAAGCCTGAAAAAAATTCATGACCTCAACGGGACCTGGCGATACCGGTGTGATGCTCTAACCAACTGAGCTGTGAAGCCACTGACGTTGGGAACGGGTCAATTATGGGTTCATATGTTCCTGTGAAAGAAATGAATGTGAATGATATATGAAATAAATCATACATTCACTGCGGATATGAAATCAAATGAAGAATGATCCTCGCAGTTAACGCGTTGTAATCGCAATTTTTTTCAGGTTTCTTTTCGCAATTGCATAAATTGCGATTACAACTGCGAGGATCAATCTTCATTTGCTTTCATTTCCGCAGTTCATGTATGATTTATTTCATATATCATTCACATTCATTTCTTTGTGCAGGCCAGTGATAGCAACTGAAATCAAATAGCTTTATCCATGTCGCACTAAAGATATGTGAGCAGGAAAATTTAGAACATATGGCAAGAAGTGGAGTCGAAGTTTGCTTCTCATGTAGCTTCAAGAGGACTTTATAAAAAACCTCCAGGACAAAGTTGCGTATGTTTTGGTGTTGTCCGTGGGGTTATTTGTCAGTTTACGCGGTGGTAGTCTCAACAACTGAGCATTTGGCAATAACAATGGTTCATTTCAACCATAGTCCGGAATTTGGAAACGTTGCAGGTTTTCAAAGCCGTGGTCTCTGAGGACCACATATAAAGGCTCCGTACAATTAAGAGAGAGTTAAATGGAGTAATTTCGCTGAATGTATTACGAGTAATGGAATTAATGATAACCTTTTTCCTTTTTAGCAGAGAAACGATCCCATGGTGCGCTTTGGATCATTTCATTTAAGCTTTCATTAAAACAAAAGCAAAGAATCGCCGTTCTCACGTCGGAAAAAAACAAACATTGGCTTTTCATCATGCTTTCTTAAAGTGCAGTAAATAGATTTCTTTGAGAGATACCAGGCTTACATTACGGTTACCAGTTTTCGCTGAACTGCTACATCCATTCAGTATCCACTTTATCTACGGAGTGAAGCACTGGCCGCATTCGCACTTTAGATTACGTTGTTTTCCCGAGATCCTTATCAGTCTTCATTTTTAATAATATTGTTTCACATAATATTACCTATGAAAAACATTCTGTTAAACTTGTGCTTCTTTCGTCGAGAATACCTCATTTAGTCTCTTGGTCTTGTTGATTGGCTAGTGCGACTTTTGTAGGAGTTTAAATTCACCGGAAATCGCTAAGAAGCAGTAAATGAAAACTGTGAACGACAGCGCCGTGAGTCAAATATACGGCAGTTGCAGGTTCAGAGTACAAAGGCGTGACTGGAAAAGAAGGAAACCCACGACCCTAGACCCTTCGAAAGCCACAAATGACACAGTTGTCTCAAATGCATTAACCATAGCTCAGTTTTCCTGAATACGATGTCTTTTCCTTTATCTGATGAAAGCTCTCAAGACTATAACTGGACGACCCTGTTTCCAATCTCATATTCATGATTGCCCATGCATCCGATTGCCCATCTTTTATATTGTGGATAATGTCACCAACTGACATCACACCATTCCTCTCTTTCTCTATCAAGCTGCAACCCCTCTAATATATTGATCCTAGTGATTACATTTGTAAATCATCGCCTGGTGTCTTTAACCCTATCAAAGAGCAGTTTACTTCTGATATGTATAAAAATTGAGATATACTGTTAGCGACAGAGACTGGTTCGCTTAGCTTCCACGGTGACTCATAGCACCTGTTGGTACTCAGCTGTTATAGCAGGTGTTCTCTTTCATATCAATATTTTAAATTCACCAGCTAATTATAGTGGAACCCCGATATAACGATCCTCGATATAACGATATTCCCGGTATAATTAATAATTATTCACCGACGTGGAGGTGAATAGTGGTGAATATCCACCACTTTTACAGACACTGAGGTGAATAATTGTTTTAGTATCCACCACAGAAGCTAAATGATGAGCACACCAAATCATTAGTTTTTGCGTGACAATACAAAAGTAGGAAGGAAGATGTATGGAACAGAATCCCGATATAACGACGCGACTTCTAAATAACGATATTCCCGATATACTGATGAGAATCTATATGGTCGAAAGTAAAATCTTTCCCGAGATAACGATATTGTCAGTATACAGTCACAATTTAAGCAAAACATTGATGATGATGATGATGATGATGATGAGATGAGATGAGAGATGTTTTTATTTTGCACTGTTTACATAGAATTTACATTGCATTAGTAGAAGTACGTTATAAAACAAAATCAGAATAAAGATAAGAAATTAACGAAATTAAGATGTGCGCAGTGACCAAAGTAGCAGATGCTTCCGGGTTGGTCACAGCCACGTTAAACTAACTGGCATAGACAATAAGCGTAATGAAAATAATTTTACCCAGAGTAAAGGTGCTAAAGTAAACAAGTATAGGTGGATACATGAATCAAATGAAACAATAGAACAAAGAAACTAAAGTAAACTAAATCAATCAATGCTAGGAAACAAATTGCGAATTTAGCAGATATAGCTTGTTTAGTTTGGAAAAGGGGTAATAATATAGTTTTTTTAGATGCAGTGGAATAGTCTCCCAAATTTTCGATGCAATGAAAGTAAAAGTAGAGGCTCCATAATTATTATGTATAAGTGGCCTACGGAAATTAAGGTTAGAGACAAATCTAGTGTAATGACTATGGAAGTCAGAAGCTAGAGGCAGAGTTCCAGAAAAAATTGTTGGGATGCCTGCTGGATTGATGATGATGATGATGATGATGATAATGACGAATCAGCGACAACCTACACCTCTGATTCCTATGCAAAATAAAGGATTCTGTAATTACGTTGGAAGATTCAGGCGAACGAAAGAGAGAATTTCTTTATCTCTTTCGGCGATGGAGGACGCGTTTTCAAGTCTGCAAGTTAAACAAATGAGGCAAACCAAACTGAAGGAGTCCTTTCAGGAATGAACAAGTGTCTGGTTCGTGAATTGGATAAGTAAAAACGATAGCGGTCGCAACTTCAAATGTTTAAGTTTAGTTTTGTTGCACTTGTACGATTTACACCCAGACAGAATTTGCTGCGTAAACTTTGAAGAAAACGTCTACTGCTTTGCTAACTGTTTATGGACATTACTGCGTGCTTGAAATGTTACAATTGTGAATCATTTGATAGTCATTACAAATTTCATTTAAAAAGTATGTATTAAAATATTACATGTTAAGTTTACCCCGATATAACGATGTTTTCAGTTATTTTACGGCCATATCGTGCTACGCGCTTGGAAAGGTTACAATTGTAAATCATTTGATAGTCATTACAAATTTCATTTAAAAAGTATGCATTAAAATATTACATGTTAAGTTTACCCCGATATAACGATGTTTTCAGTTATTTTACGGCCATATCGTGCTACGCGCTTGGAAAGGTTACAATTGTAAATCATTTGATAGTCATTACAAATTTCATTTAAAAAGTATGCATTAAAATATTACATGTTAAGTTTACCCCGATATAACGATGTTTTCAGTTATTTTATGGCCATATCGTTATATCGTTTCCTTGATATAACGATATCATTTTACTGCTTCCCTGGTATATCGTGATATCGGGGTTCCACTGTAATACGAAACGCCAATGAACATTGTTTTCCAGTACAATATATGAAAGCTTGGCTTGTGTATGATCACTGGTTATTATTGTCAATGTAAGCAATAGAGTTATTATATTATCTTTTTATTTAGGCATTTTCCTACCGTTCGACGATCGAAAACCAAGGTTTGATGTCATCCATCACTTGACGAATAATACCTCACCAAAACTCATGGCTACGCGTTCCACTGACGGGCCGGGAGAAGCAATTGATGTACTGCTCAACAGGAAAGGCCCAGCCTGTGGTACTGAACAAAAACCCAATTCATGGTGGTGGATTGATTTGGGTGAAAATCATCTTTTGTTCATCACTCACTATGCCCTGACAAATCAAAAGGGAGACCCCGCCCTTACCTTGCTTCAACTTGAAGGTTCAACTGATGGCCACAATTGGCACAGCCTTAGTAAAACGCACATTAAAGATCACACTGATAGCTGCCGTCTCACAACTACGTGGCGTGTTAATGGCAAAATGCCAGGGTACCGCTACTTCAAGATCGTTCGAGCTGCTAATGGGATTCATCTTTCTGGTATCTGGCTTTACGGAGTTCTTCTCGAAATTAAAGCATTGGGTGAATCCCTCGAACTGTAACAATGCTGAGATTCAATCCTCGATTTTCTCATGAGTTAGCTTATGCAGCAGTAAGCATACACATTTATCACATATTTTTTGTGATGTGGATGACATGAGCCGTATTGTTTTTCTATCCTCATTTGTGTTTGGAGTATTTTTAAATTGATTTTTGTTTTTTCTTTGAATAGCTTCAGTGCGCTTTTTGCGCTCAAAGTGCTACATCGACAGTCAAATCGTTAATATCTGTTTCAACCGTCGATCCCCAAATTTCTTGCTATTGTCGTTGTATCATCTAGTTATTATTGTATGATTCTACTTAAGGCCCTCGGCTTTCTTTTGGTACTAATAAGAGAATACACGAAATAAGATTTTCCAAAAGAACGCATATTCTGAAAGCTTAATACTCTTAGCGGAGGTGACCTGTTGGAGCATCTCGTAGAATGGTCTGGATCGAGAGTGTGAACCTGACTTCCGGTGCCACATCATGAACTTGTTGCATCACGCACGATTTTCTCTCCAAAACTTTGCAGTGGAATGCATATTCTTTATATCCGAGTTAAAAAATATTCTGATGCTTCTCGTAACTCTATTCATTCTGGTATCGGTGACAGAATGAACGGAACGCTATTCTGTTCAGTGTTGCCAAACCAGAATAGGTCCCAAAAGAACGAGAATAGCGTCTATTCCATGCAAGTATTTCTAAAAGAATGCGCCCATAGTTTAGATGATAAAATTGCAAGTGTATTACTCTATTCGTTAAAACGGCTGAGGGATATTCTCTGTCCCAAATGGCTTCTTGATTGCCATTGGCAACTTATCTTGATTTTTCACCGACTCACTCAATTTACGGTGTTTCACTGAGTAAAACTGCATCAGTAAAAGTTAGGGAATAAATAAATTGGTCTCCGTATTTCACGTGAGTGTTGAATGTGGAGAAGATTTTCTATTTTGGTGCAATAATATCGGAAAATATCTCTTTTGGGATGGATATGATTAATTTCGATTCAGAAATTACTTAATATATAGCAAGAGCAAACGCTGTTTTTTGCACCACCACTGTTGCAACTGATCTTTCCGTGTTTGAATTAAATTTAAATCCACGTCTATGATCAAGAATTTGGGAGAAATAGTCTTGGTAAAACCCTAAAGGTCTACAGCACGCCAACATAAGCAACAGGGAACGTTAAAGACGATAATAAGGATTAGGAGACAGGGGCAAGCTCCCCCGGGAAATTCTTTATATTTGGGGCCTTTAAAATGACGGAAAAGGATTTAAAATCTCGGCGCCCCATAAGGTTTATACCATCACAGGTATAAAACGTGATAGGTTTCTGATACACAAATGACACATACTTCCTCAGTATCAAAGTGGTCTTTTAAGTTTAATAATATAAAACTGCGAGGTGAAACTCGCAATCATGTTATAAGCTAAAAATACTGTAATTTACTTGAGCTGTCGCACCCTTGACTTTGTCTTAGCTCAACAAGGTAACCCTTCCGTAGTTCACAAGTCTGTCTCACCCCCGATGATAAACGATGTTTTAAAAACCGCTTTTGTTTATGAATTCAGTATATCATTATATTAATTTGCTATTGATTTCTTAGTTAACCAAATCAAACATCTTTTGATTGCTTTTTTCGAGTGCTAGCTTGTGGCCATTTAATTGTTTTTAAAAAGGAGTCTTATTCTTCTGGTATACGTATACTTTTCAGAGCTCTATCTTTAATCATGATTCTTAAGAGTAAACGTCTGTAAGGATCGAAGAAGTGACGGAAACAGCTCAAAAATCGGTTTGGCTCACTCTTTTTATATTGGTAGGCACTAGTAGGGGTTGGGTGAGCCGTGAATTGCCTTTTTATTTCCCATGAAATGTGAAATGGCCGGTTTTTTCCTCGTGAAATTAAACGTGATTTTGGTAATCACCGTGAGCCGTGATTTTTTATTATAATTATCCGTCAAATGAGATTCGGGAGTTAAATTCACTGTGAATTATGATTTTGTCTCATGTTTCTTTAATTTTGAGAGAAATTTTAGCGATAGATGCCTTAATATGGTACAGTTCGGTACAAACTATATTGCGTTCCATTGCAATATGAACGTCATTCTTTACTCAGCGCTGTAATTGCCTTGGGAAGGTGTCTGGGATACCTTTGCTCGTCAATGGAAACCGCCTCTGAAGGTAGCGAGATTCTACCAAATGTAACTTTTTGATGATGAGTTACATGGCAGACGGTAACAAGAAATCCTTAATCCACAAGGACAAGGCCCGTTTTCCAATGTTTGCCACGTTTTAAAATCGTGAGGCCGAAAATTAAACAATAATTGCAAGCACATTTTTACGTTATATCCTGTATGTATTCGTTCGTTTGTGGGTGTTTTTTGGCTCTTCACGCCCAAATTTGAACTTTGTACTGTCAACATTTAGTAAAAATAAAACTTAAGTTCTTTCACCAATCTTGTTACAATCTCTGATAAAGTCTGTGTAATCAGGCGAAACCGGTCGAATAGTATAAACGTTGACAATAGCTGTTGCTGTGTGCTGCTCACTAGTTTATATCCTAAAAAGTTAAGGACTTCAGACAAGGCAGTGCTTTGACTGTAGTTCTCCTTCTGACCAAAGTTAGGGACTGTATGCTTTATAAGGTGGGAAAGTGGGCTGGAGTAATTTGGGGGAGGGTCACCAAAAAAATATGTTAACGTTAGCGGACGGGTCATCCATTTATATCTCAATTCTAAGAGAGAGTCGTCGATTTTTTTTTCTTGACGTAACCCGGTATAGCGTATGCGCTAAGTCAAGTCAAGTCGGTTTGATATATCAGTATTCTCACATACAATAGCATGTACAGTAAAGGCAGACAATTATCAAACAACTTTTCTACTTTCAGTTAAAACATCTCGTTATAGGTTCGTGAGTTTCCCTTACTGTACAGTTTCGAATGAATAAATCTTTGAAAACAATGAAAAATGGGCAAAACACGGCAACTTACAAGGTTTTTTTTTGTTTTTTTTTGTTTTTTTTTTTTGGGGGGGGGGGGGTCCCTTTCACTCTGACTATATGTGAAGCGCCATGCTTTATATTCGAGACATAAGTGGAGGGCCAAGGTTATCCTATTTAACTATTGCAAAATTACTCCAGCCCTCCCCTCCCCAATTCCTCCCACATTAAAAACGTACACTCCCTAAGAAATGTTGTTTGTTTGTTTTTTCTCGTGAAACGCGAAATCCCCATTTTAATGTACGTGAAATGTGAAACGACCATTTTATTTCCCTTTAAACGTGATCAAGACCCCCACCCCCACCCCCCTTTACCACCCTCAACAACGAATATCAAAACTACAAATTCCCGCCATTGCTTCTCTTATACCTTTTGTAAATTAAAGGAATATGGCCCTAACCCTTTAAGTCCCAATCGTACAAATTTGAACGACAGACAGGCCTACCGATTTCAAGATTGCTAACGCTTTCAAATTTAGAGACCTGATTATTATGGTCTGTTTATAGTGTCAACCAGTAACTGTTTTAGGCTTTAAGAGCCAATACACTGAGAATAACCTTCATTTCGCTCTCTGTATCACTATTTGTTTTCAAGCAAAACCAAAAATGGCCGTTTAATGTGCCCTGGAGCAAAGCTAAAAGACACACATCTTTGCTTTCAATTCTTTAATTGAAAAACACCTTTGGAAAATAAAATTCCCTAATGAGAGCAAACCTTGATCTCGTGACTAAGCATTTATCTCCAATTTTGCCTCTCACGCCTAAAACGAGTCGAGCATAAGCCATTTTATTCGAGCCACTGTTAAAAGTCTTCGTTTTTCTTTTTGGCACTCGAATTGCATTCTGGGTAATTTGGATACCAAGGCGAAATTAAAGTCCGGCTATCTTCATTTTCTAGAGCCATCCGGACCTACTGGCAAAATATGGTACCCGTTGTGTTCTTTGCAAGTCAAATATCGCCAAAATTGCCTTGCTAGGTGCAAAAATCTATCACGGAACGGCCAGAGAGACGAACGTCACTTGTCCGAGCCGCCATGACTCGACAGGAACACTTTTGTCGTACCAGTCGTTATGAAATTATCTGTCGCCTCTGGTTTCGTTCAGAAGTTTGCCTCGACTCTCCATTCCAACTTAATGATGCCAGCCTAGGAACTTTTGCAGTGAAAAATGGCTCGAAAACACACTTATAAACTGAGTACCTACCGATTACAACTTGTTACTGTCGCGAATAAAACAACAAGGATACAATACAATACAATACAATACTTTATTTTCACATTTTCTTCTTACATCACATGAAAATATATTTGTATGGGTAGTTAAATTAAAGGTATTAAGGTATCTGTAGGTTAAACTAAGCCAAATATTGATGAAAATGATGGAAATGCCCAGCGCCTAATAAACCATATAGTTTTCTGGTTAGACACTAGTCTTGTTAAGTTTCATTTTAAAATATAGGCATCTAGATACGTACACAAGACACACACACACACACAATGAAACTTCACGTACACTCGTTGTAAAAATAGAAAGTAGAGGAGTTGGAAAGACTTAGATGTTATATTTGCTTCCGTAGTAAATACTCTTCAACGGTTCAAATTGGTGACGTCACAATAAAACTTGACTGAGTCCTCGGTATTCCAGAGCAGCAAACATTTCAAAGGAGACCTTCATATAGGACATCAAGATCTCTTTCAGTTGTTTGCATCGACAAAATTGACGAAAACGTTCAAAGGTATTTCGGACTTAAAGGGTTAATCCTACAGCCATCCACCCAATCAGGTTTGAGCACAGGAACTCCAGGTCAGTGCAGTGTCTGATATAGGGTTGTTGTGTGAACAGTAACAACGCGTTAGAAGGTCAGTTCAAGCTTTTTGCAAGGGGTAGTGCGTTGCGCGGGCGAATTGCGCGGCTTTGGATTCATTCACATGATGCGTGGATCTTGGTCATGCGTGTGTGGTTTATAAGCAAGTATCCAAATATGCTTTAAGGCATCCCCATTGTCACAAGGTAAGTCATTTTAACTACCAAATCGTTGGCACCTGTAGCTGCTGAATTTGAAACATATGCCGCTGATAGGTACTTGTCGTGAGCGGTACAACTTTTTCAATTGCTAAGTTGTCCATAGTACAGTATTTGGTCTCACTGTTTCACAGTACACTAGAACATTCCCTGACAACCTGTACATTTTGCTCTATCAATATCTGGCTTCTTCCTTCTCCGTGCAATATCATCAACATTTAATCCGAGATATGATCCTCATAAATCTCACTCAGCATTCTTATCAATAAACTCGCCATAGTTTGTTATGGTGCGCCGAATTAGCGAAACAACAGGGTGACGCAAGGCAGCCTACTCTTCGACGACCGCGTTAAAGATTCAGCTTCAATTGCATTTTGTTGGTCTACAATACAATACAATACAATACACAATACAATACAATACAATAACTTTATTTACCCACGGTAGAAATTAAAGCTAAGACCTTATGGGGCCGTGCAAAACAAAAGCACTTATAACTAAAATAAAACTCGATAAACTCAAAATAAACTCTTCATCATGGCCTTCATCGTCGCTGCTGGATTCTTCGTGTTCCATCGATGAGACCTTACGCTGCCAGTAGACAGAAAAAGCCTGTTGCTCCTAATTCACGGCGAGCTTCTAATTCACTCCTTACTTTGCGCATGTCATTCGAAACTCCTTTTGGTCGGCTTTCTTCCTCTCCGGTCAAAGACTATTCGGGATCTGAAAAATCGAACCTCTCTACCTTCACGCCTGATACCTGACTGCTTGACATGCTATTTACAATGGTACAGACACAATGATAGCATCCAGCATTGTCTTGTTTCCAATGCGTTTTATCCGTATCTGGAACAGCTGTTTCTTAAGTGTTGCAAGTACGTCTTGTCAGATAGCGGCTACTGCTACATTGTCTTGAGGGCAGCTCTGAAATACGTGCACGATGGTTTGCTTTTCCTCTGGACCACTTTGATCGCGTTTCAATGGTTTCAGAGCTGTCCTCAAAACAGTGTAGTGTTGGATCCGCCTCATTTCTCAACCGACAAATAATGCGTCAGAGTCATTAAGCCACGACAAGATCGTCAGTCCTCCCAAACTTCTGAAGAAATCAGTTCCTCCCGTCAAGGCCCAGAAGGTTTAGAAGATGACGAAGCCGTAGCAGCAGAGGCCAGTGGAATATTTGTTTGTCAAGAAGAGGGCTGTATTAAGACATTTCAGTGGTCATCAGCTTTGCAGGCTTATCTAGATGTGGGAAAGTATGAACGATCCCTGGAAAGAGAAACACTGCCCGACAAGGAGAAATGAGGCTACGCAGGGAAAAGATCTTGGGAAAGGATTCAAGTTCCGGCATTCAGTGGCAATGGACCACCCTATGAGGGTGCATCTTGGGATGGGCACTAAGAACAGTGAAGAGGAAAACTAACCTAACATAAAACCAAAATTACCTCACCGAGCAGTTCTTAATTGGAGAGGAGCGCGGGAAGAGAGCCGATCCAAAAGACGTTTCGACTGACATGCGCAAAGGAGTGAATTAGGAGCTCGCCTTTTCCTCGGGAGCGACGTTCTGTCACCACAACAAGTGACAGGCTTTTTCTCTCTACTGAACTCTACTGGCAGCGAAACTGCGAAAGGTCTCATCGACGGAGCATGAAGAATCCAGTAGCGACGATGAAGACCAACAAAATGCAATTGAGGCTGAATCTTTATATTCAAACTTTCACAATAACAAATTATCGAGTTTGTTAATAAGAATGCTGAGGGAGATTTGTGGGGATCTCGGATTAAAGGCAGATGATATTACACAGAGAGGGAAAACCCATATATTCAGTGACAGAAACAAATTGTCCAGGCTGTCAGGGAACGTTCTTGTTTTGTGAAACAGTGAGACCAATTACTATGGTAAACGTAGCAGTTAATGTTGAAACAGTTGTACCGCTCATGAGAAGCACCTCTTAGCAGATGTTTCAAATCGGCGGCTACACATGCCAACGATCTCGTAGTTAAAAGGACTTACCTTGTGACAATAAGGATGCTATGAAGCATATTTAGATGCGACTACTTAAAAACCACGCACCCGTAACCAAGATCCACGCATCAGCTTAATGAATCCAACCTGCCGAGAAAAGTCACCCACGCAACGCACTTTGATTGTGTAGCCGGCGTGTTTTGTTGCAACTTGGTTACTGATATAATAGAAAAGTCCCAAAATATTGTCCAACAACAGATATTTTTTCAACTTTTCATCGTTTCGGCAAAAAAAGAAACGATGGTAAAGCCCTTAGCAAAGGTTCGCAAACTACGTTCCTGAGGGGGTAGACCTTTTCTTAAACTAGATCGTAATGTCGTTTGGTCATCCTAGACGGTGCTGCAGAAATAACAAAAGCGCAAACTCTCAAAACTTGAAGTGGGTGAAGTGGGAGTATACTACCCCTGGCAAAAATCTTGAAACCCTCTAACGCGTCGTTACTGTTCCCCCCAAAACCCCGGCGGCCCCCTGGGCAAAACCCCTATATGAAACACTGCACTGACCTGGAATCCCTGTGGTCAGACACGATGGGGTGGGTAGCTGTATAGTGGATAAGAACCTATTTCTTTTATTTCGCAAAAGGCATAAGAGAAGCAATCGCGAGAATTTGCTATTTTGATTTTTATTGTTGTTGTTAGTGGTAGTACTATTGGTTATCTTCTTTGTTTGTTTGTTTGTTTGTTTGTTTGTTTGTTTGTTTAGGGTAAGGAGCCCAGTTTAACCTTTAACCGTCGTTTTATACTTTTGAAAGATTACACTCAATTTAATATCTGTTAAAGGGACTACTTCCTTTTCGTAAGGAACTTCTACTAAGCGTTATTGCAATTCTCACGCTGTTGACTGTTGTCAGTGCGTGACTTGGTTCAAATGGACCAATCAGAGGTGGCCTTGCGTAGCGGCCGTTGGCTCGAAGTCGGTCACAAGCATATCAGGAAAGCCGAAGAAGCGAACTTTAAGCCAAATATTTCGTTCTTCACGAGTCTTTCGACAGCCGAAGCACACGTATGTGGAGTGAAATTTATTGGGCTTTATGGAACTGTTGGTTTTATTGCGATTCGGGACTTTTCCTTTTGAGGAGAGAGCGATTTGTGGAATGACGTCTCGCCAGCGATTGATGCTATCGATGGAGTGGTCTGCCTTCTCCTTCTTTTAGAAGGAGAGATAACGATTTCGATTAACTTCACTAAACGCTGTCAGAATGGCTTCCAAATCGGCACAAGAGACAAGTACGCGACACATTTGAGGAAGGAAAACTTTATTTCTAATTAAATAGTTATTTACACATTTTTTTTTACGATCGGTGACTTTCCCATACAATACTCGACATAAACAAGCTGTCCCATAAAGCACAGATTTAGAAGCGAATTTTGAGCTTGGGAAGCCTGTGTTGCAAGCTGTTCTTTCGGATTTCTATTTTTGATAAAATTGATTATTTCCATTATATCTCAATGTGCCACTTGACTTCAATTCTGAAAAGAACTACAACGGTGATTCACATTTGCAACTTAGAGAAAGAGATCTTTCCGAGGACTGTTTCGCTACGGCGGTAATCTGTCACACAATTTACATGAATATTTCAAAACGGCGGATAGTTAAAATTAACTAAATTTCGAGACTTTTTGTCGCAAAACCGTTGAAGATCCCAAAAAATTGAAACGGTAGAAAGTTAAAACAATCCTTCGTGGTCTCTCAAGAGATTTTCTGGGGAGATTCGTGGCGTACCACAGCCATTTACGGTGTGTTTGTTTTGGGTCCTACCGGACACGATTCAGACGAGTTGTGGGTATGCTTGGCGATTTTTTGCGTATTTTATTTATTTGAAGAGAAAATCAACTGTTTCTTCAATCAATAATCTTAAGAAGGTTCAATCAAGTCGGAATTGCGTGGAAAAGGATCAAACTTTGCGATAAGCTGAGTTGCTAAGGTCATGAATATTGGGAATTTTGAGGATTTGTTGATGAAAAATAACATTAATTGATTTAAATTAATTTCTCCCAAATTAACGAATATTTGAGTAAATAAACACCATTTTGAAATGTGTGGTACTAGTGCCTACCAACATAAAAAGTATGAGCCAAACCGACTTTTGAGCTGTTTCCGTCATTTCTTCAACATCCTTACAGACATTCACTCTTAAATGCAACATGCCGAGGTTGAAACTTTAGTGCAAGGCTTTTGATGACATTTTAAGTTGTCTCGTAAAATGTTTCTACTTCGTCTGGTGAAAAATATAAGTCACTTCCTCCTGAGAGGAAAGTTTGGGCGAAGATGCTGCCATAGCTGTAACCGCTTGGTGGACCGTACGTGTAGCCAAGATTTGCTTGAGAATATCTGTTGGATGATGCGTAGTCGGAAACAAGGATGTCGTGACCTCCTCCGAATATGGGCCCATACGATAAGCAAATGTAAATGGAATAGCGATGAGAACTATATAGTCCTGTTTGAGGCAGTTTCACAGGCGCCCATCCAGGCTTGTTCACCAGTGAAAAAAGAAAGGCTTTAGAATCGTACTGATAGCTCACACAGCTGGAAACTAAAAGAAAACGTAAATGTCAAAAAAGACGAGTTCCATTCACTTATACTCAGATTTTAGCCAGCAATCGCAGTTTTGCTCCATTGCTGAAGTTCTCCTGTATGCTTATTTTCTGTTTTGTTTTGTTTTGTTTTGCTTTACCACTGCATAATTCATAGTTACTACCAGGACTTTTGCAAAGAAAATATTAGAAGTTGTACGAAAACAAGTATTTAACACAGTAAGGAGAATTCAGATTTCAAGACGTCCAAAAAACAAAAGGCGAGGAAGCAGTCACAACAGTTATATTGCCTATATTTGACAATGTTAGTTAAAATTAAGTTATAAGGGGTGTTAGAAGCTAAGATATCATCAAATAATGTTACTGTCCTTGTAAGTGCAGGCTACGTAGCAGGCAATGGAGAAGCTCCGCCGGCACCACTCACACCCTATTTTTCTCCAACGTATCAAGCGAATTATAATCCGTTATTTAACTGAATAGTTTGTTTCAGTATAATCATACGAACCATTTCAGCTTGACAAATGAAGCAGGTTCTTATTCGAAGCATTTACTAAAGCTCAGAAGAGTGTGGTGCAGACCTAAGGTCTGCTTTAAGGGTCGTTGGAAGCACACAGTTTAGTACAAGGCCTAAATTCATACAACAAGAACAACACTATCTGGTACTAAATAATAATAAATGAATAAAGGGGGTTAGTTTCTAAAGAAACTGTGGTACTGCGTCAGTGGGGGAGTAAAACACAAAAATTTGGTTTATCAATGGAGTTGATCAAGTAAATTGACCACCGTACAGGGATTCACAAAAATGGCGTTTCGAGTGTTAGCCCTTCGTCAGAGCGGTAAACCACATTTTCTACACAATAATAGTTCTATTATTTTCTATTGTTCATGCTATTATTGCTTTTCAGGTTCATTAATACAATGTAAGATTTAGTGTTTGTACTCTACAAGATCCCGGACATCACCGCACCGCAGAAATCGCTTGTTGAACGGCAAGTTATGATGGTCAGGAATGCTTCTCCTTCCTATATCCGTGTTTTCATCGTCAAAGTGGACGCGGTTAATCGTGTTAAATCTCCCTGAAAATCGCTGTGTATGTGGGACTCGATGCCAACTTTAAGGAATGAACTTGGAAAAATCGACCACTTGAAAAGAAACTCGCCCAGCTGCGGTGCATATATTCACCAGTGCGGTAGCACCGTCCATTTTAAGCATGTTTTTAGCCGTTCTCTCGCTCTTATTGCCCTTCTATTTTCTGTGGGAAGTTGTTGAAGTAGCAGTACTCCACCGCAGCTGGGCGAGTTTCTTTTCAAGTGGTCGATTTTTCCAAGTTCATTCAGACAGCCCACCGGGACAGCCCACCGGGTTCAGCCCACCGGGTTCATTCATTCTATCCACCAATCAACCTTTTAACGTCATTCCAACCATTCATGGCCATCCCGTTCCTCGTTCTTCCAAAAAAGCGTGCTGACATCGAGGAACGGACAGAGCGGTGGATACAGTAATGTTTCTCTTACAAGACAACATGCATCATATCACATGTCGAGCGCAGCGTACATTTGTTGAAAATTTCCGACTGAAATCATAGTAAAGCCTATCACAACATCTTGGAAGACGGAAACGAGACAAAAACTAGCAGAAGACATAAGTCTGTTTGCAAGTTGAATAAGGGTTACAATAAGCACTACGCGATAAAAAAAAAAAAAATAATATTTTTTTAATATTTGAATAAAAAATTTATTTAACAATTCATCCAATATTTACAAAACAATAAATATTGCAAAATTAAGTTACGAACTATGAGAAAACTGTAACAATATATGATAATAATAATAATAATAATAATAATAATAATAATAATAATAATAATAATAATAATAATAATAATAGTCTGAAGTCCGAAGCATAATTATAGTATCACAGTATTATTTCAAGGACCAAGTTTGTATCATAGTCCCGGGCACGATTTACCCTCGGTCTTGATGAGTTTTGATATCACATTCTCATCCACATTAACCCATTGACTACCGAGCATTTTGCCGAAAAACACCTTTTGAAGCTCGTCGAGCCGTTTTCTGGCCAGATTCTAGCCAAAAAGAACCAAAACTGCCCAAAACTATGTTACTGGTGGGGTTCATCGCGCCCTTCTGCCCCTGATGCTTAATATTAGCTTTCTAAGTTCGGGCATGAACAGAAAACAAAACTTGGGGTTGAAAAGTTTCACCGCCCCCTCTCCTTCTATCTTTCGCTTTCTCTCCTCCCCTTTTCTTTCGCTTTTCTTGCCTCGCTTTCTTTTCTCTTGCTGGGCATTTCCTAGGCTTCCTTTCAGTGGGAAAACATTTGTGGCAAACTTTTAGGATCATAGGATTAGGTGGAAGGAAGTGTAGGTGGGTCGTGGAACAAGATTTTCATTCAAATTTTCGGCTCAACGTCACTTGGTGTTTTTGCGTTTTCTCCGGCTTGTTTGACGGAATGCTGCTCATTTGGGTACAGTTTGAAAGATCTCTTCCCCCTACACATGCTAGATGTAAAAGTTGTCCTTGAGCATTAAAACTGATGACGTCACAAGCGGTACAAGGGACGTGGTTCTTCGCGGCCGGTTTTGGACGGCACGGGTGCCAATGGGTTAAGTGTTCATGATAAGATTGCGTGTCACGTGGTACAGATCATACCCGCATAATTTAGATAGCATTGAAATCCATCTCCGATGAATCCTTGTTGAATGTTGCAGGTGCAGTTGAAAGAGCCTCGATAATTTGTGCACGTAGCAAATTGATGACAATAATAATTGTTTCTGTTACACTCGTTCAGATCTGTGCAGAAAAATAAAAAAAAAATACAAATTTATGAAGTCAAATTACATAAAAAAGAGATGAAATGACTCAAAAAATTATAGAGCATGATTTACTAAGCCATTCTATAGCAATGAAAGGCTTGCTTCATAGACTAGCTGCATCACAAATGTAACTCTTTTTTTGTAATGGGAAAATACATTAAAACCACAATAATTATTAAACCTCTATAAATACATAGAAGTTGTAAGAGTTGGTAAGACCTGATTTCCCCCTTGGTTTCGTAAACTGCACAGCTCTCCGCTTTTTTTTTTAGGTGGCGCCCTCTTTAAAACTCGAACTTACAAGTGGAGGCACCTTCCTCTGTAAGAAACCCAGGTGCTGATGACTTAACAAATTCGAAAATGTTTTTTATTTTAAATTATCTATTGCAAGTGAAATTTAGATATCAAAATAGGTAATAAAGTAATTAACTAATGCAATACCACTAAAGTTAGCGGATCATCAAGGGGTTTCTACGAACAATAATTTCGACGTAATAAAGTAATAATGATAATAACAACAACGACAGCAGTAGCGATAATGGTGATCATGAAAACAGCGATAACGATGACAATGACGATGACGACAGCAATGACGTCCTCAATCCTTTCATATATTCAGTTATGTCGATGTTTATTTTGGATTATTTTGTAATGTTTTTTTTTTTATAGTTTTTAACTTGCCCCGCCTCCTATAGCTGTATATTTGTTTGAATGTAAGGCCCAGTTTTACTGATCTCTGTTGTCGACTAGTACTTTATAAAAGTTGTTATACTGGCATGTGTTGAATAGCGCATAGTCGCAAATGTGTTAGCATGGTTTTCCCGTTAACAAATTAGTAGGCTTAATTGTTATCCGTCAGTTTCAGAGTTAACATTTTCACTCACCCGGTAGCACTTGTGAGGACACTGAGGGTATCGATCTTCTAGGTGTTAGCCCTAGGTACAAGCACACATTTTCTTTCTTCAATGTCAATAAAAAGCATTTTGCAAAACGCTTTCCGTTACGGTTGGTACGTCAGCACCGAATCTGAACTCATCATTTTCTTTGGTTTCTACCTTTTTTTTCCCAAAAGAATAGTAATCCAACATACGGTGCAAAGATTTCCTAGCGACCCTTTTGCAGCCTCCCTTCTCTCCCCCTTCCCCAGCAAAAAAGGCGTCTTCGTGCAGCTCCTTTTAGTATCTCGCCCCCTCAAGGGACAGATCGTGAAATGTTTCTTTTTCGTACCTTTCTTACAAGTAAACTGATGACAGTCACTGCACCTCACGTCATTCCATTCGTAGTTGTGCTCCACACCAAGTGCGTGTACGCAATCTTCTTCCCCAAAGTTGTTCGGTTGGTTTTTGGCCCAAGCTGTAAAATTCCCAGCTCCGCGATCCGCCCAAATGAAGCGTCCCTCGGTGGACATGTCATTAAAACCCAATCACGACTTTTCTCCATTGTGGCGGTGCTGCAAGTAGACATTTTCTTCATTGGTGTTGACATCAGCAAGTACCGCGTACTGTTGACGGCATGTTTTTAGCGCTGTTGTCCAGTTTGTGCACGTCTCACTTGTGTAGTAACAGAAGCTATAAAAGTAGCTCCATCCTGGATCACAGATATCTGCACCAAAAATAATCGTTTAATTTCGAACAGTCAGAAATATCAAGGGCCAATTTTACCTACCATTGTCTTTCGTCTCATAAGACGAACAGACTTACAGATGAGAATCAGCTATTTACTTCGCAAATTTCGACCTTGAACCTAGGGAAGAGAAGCATGCCGCTTACTGCTTTTTGTGGTTGCAATTGATGGACTCATTCCAGTTGGTTGTGAAGTTTGAATTCTATATGGCGATGCTGAAAGTCGACCAACCGACTAGCTCTACAAACCCCACAGTGACTATGTTTTGTTTTTACTTATTTACTTTTAGGCAGAGCTCACTAAACGTTATAGAATACAGATTAGATAGGCTCAATAAAGTAACGTTATTTGATTTGTCGCAAAGTTGAGTACTTCATCTTTGATATTCTATTTTGGTGCCTTCTCTTAACACTAGAGCAGGTTATCGCATACCTGCAAATTTGCCTGAAATTCCAGCCGAGCTTAAATTAAAACACATTGGTGTCAATCAAAAAGCAATGAGATTTTGTTAAGAGTAAACCCAGCATAACATCTGTTAGTTTATCAAAATGCTCTGTTTGCTACGCTAACGCACCTGTAAGGACGGCATAACTCACTGATAAAGGATCGTAGCGGGGCTCGTACAATTCTTTGACAAAGGCTCTGAACCCAGAGGAATTCATGTTCTATAAATATAAACATTCAGGAAATTAACTGGCTGTTCTTTCTGCTTTACCCGTGCCATACAATTGCAACAGCTTAGCTTTACCAGAGAAAGCTTTAATTAGTACCTTTGTTTAATATTCAAGTTGCCGATAGAGGTTCTTCGCTTAGTTTTCGGTTGCCTAAAATGTTGACATAACTAATCCTCTTTTATTTTCTTGTTTTTTATCATATTTTGTTTTCGTGTTTGTTTCAGTGTTATTAATGATTCTTTGTTATTGTCCCCACTGCGTTAATGAATAAATGTAACACTGAAAAGCATGTAGTCGCAGTATATTCGTTAAAAATGTGCAATTAACAGTTACACATATATGTATGCATGCGATTCTGTCAGTGATTTGAGAGATTTGATGGGCCACAATGACCACTTGTCACTAAGTGCTTTAAAACTCCAAGACGTGTTCTTAGCTCTACTTTGTAAAGGCCTTGGGAGAAGAGAGTTTGGTAGAGCAGGTCTTATTGTTTTGCATAACCAGGTATAAAAGAAAATCGTACCTCAATCCAGGTCGCAATACCATTGTGGTCTGCAGCCGAGTTGCCACTTTCGGTTGTGCTGTGATTGGCTGATAGGAGAACTGTGGGTGTGGTGTTGTAATTTCTTGTAAATGAAACGATCTGCAAACAAAAGTACTAAGGTAAAGCTGTTATCCCTTCTTGATGCTATTGAAAATAGGTTATTTAAATAAATGAAAAACAAGTTTAAAAAAATTGAAGAAAAACAATGTAATAGACTCAATTTCCTCAGCAATCTTGATCTGCTTGTAATGTCACATGAATTAATGCTGTAACACTATTTTATGCATAAATCATGACATATGCATACTGAAGATTTCAAACGGCATCACATACTGACATACTTCAAGTGTTAAAAGCTCACATAGTATATCTTATCACTTCATGCAATGATAAACAATTAAGTGTGAATTGTAAGTGTACAATGAAAATCAAGGGTGGGTCTAATGGCTAGATTCTCTACCCGATATGTTGTAGGCCTTTCAGTAGCATGGCTTGTAAAAATTGCATAAAATAGTCATTCCCTCCATCGCATTGTCTGCAACATTTAAATATGTTTCGCATGCGTTCATGTTTCCTTATGATGCGATGCAACCTCATATTTTCTAACTATGCCAAAGCGACCTACCCTTTGCATTTGTATTGTGCACAAAGAGGTTATAATATCACAGAGCCAGATTCCGGCCTACTGGGTAAATCCAGTGATGCGCATTCACGGCCTCTACTATTCCATCTCTGGAGCTAGCTACTTTTACCTGACAGTAAGCATTGTTTTTTTCATCTGTTGGTGGATTTGTGTTTGGAAAATGGACAACGCCATGCTCGGTAAACAGTGGCTTGTGAAGTTTCGAAAACGCAAACCAGTTCTGTCAAAAAAGATTATTAAACGGCACTGAATTGTTAAAATGATCGACCGTGTCTTTGGTATTTACGCTTAGTGGACATTAGTGCGCGAGGTGTTCTGAGACATTTTTTTCACATAATGTTTGGACAATTCCTGTCATAAACAAACCCTGAAAGTATTTGTTAGTGTTACGTTAGTAGCAAAACTCCTTTCACTGTTTCTTTGTTCAAGAAATGAAGATCTCCTCTAGGGTGACGCCCCTCAATAGGACAGAGTGACAGTTGTGGTGGTCAGGCTCAGAATTGGCGGACTTGTAACTATAATCACACTTCTTACTTTTCGGTTTTTCCATATAGACTATTATGGAATATCATTTCAAAGCTCCAGTTATATATGTTTGGAATTATTAGAAGCAGTTCCGACGATTTTTCCTTTCTACTATCACAGCATTTGTTTAACACCTACCACGTTAATATCTTCATGCTTTCCATCAAAATTTTGCATTTCACGAAGACACGTCTTGAAAGATTCCTTCGTAGTATCCTCATTCCAAAGTAGAGCTGCATCGTATTCTTTCCCAGTCCTTAAATGTTGTGACGTCACAAGAACTACTGGTGCCTTCACAAATTTGCCCTGAAAACAAAGAGCATACGAAATTGTTTGACGTTGGTTGCACTTCTGGTATTTGAAAAGGAAAATATGGAGATCATAGAGATTTTCGCCCTGAGATATATTTGGATTGTTATTGCTAACGAACTGCCAAAGTAAAGAACCGTTAGCCTCCGGTAATAATCCTTGGACCGACTCTAATTACTCGGGGAGTGCAATTCTGTAACACGTGCAAACCTCTAGTCATAAAAGATTGTCTTAAACTGGGCAACATGTCATACTATTAGTTTGCTATTAATATTTCTATAAAATTAAGCGAACGCGCACTTGCGTTACTGGATCTATTCGTACTGGCCAAGCAATAAATGAACTTGTAAAATGCAAATCATCTGAGACAACGAGGCTTTAGAAAAATAAAAACGTTTTACAACATGCTGACCTATGATAAGCATCTATCGCCACTAAATGCTGCCTAAGATTACAACAAGAGGCTACAATTAGCCTAAACCCGGGCTTGCAAAAAACAGTATTGTATCCCTAACTTAGTGCTAAACAAAAGAATAGAGAGAAGTCTGTCTTTCTTACATCGGACGCATTGTGTTTAGCTTGTGTTGGAGTCTATTTCTTTAGACCCCTATCAACATATATTCCTCTAAAATACAGCTCAACCATTGAGAACAATAATTATAACACTTGTAAAAAATATTTCTAAAAGAACAAGAAAAAGAGAAACAGAAAAAATAAAGCCCGTGATATATACCACTAAAGGACATCGAACCCGGTTTAGCTGCGTCGCAGGCAGGAACAATGACCTGATTTATGATTTATGATTTATAGTCTTCGCCAGAGACCTGGCAGGGACACTACAACAGCTTGCGCCAATTTCTGTAGGCCCGTAACTGCAAATCCCTCCGCCGTAACCACATTCTAGTAGAGATAGACCACCACACCGGGGACTACGTCCCCTACTCTTTTCGAACAGTGCGTGGGTTCTTTAACGTCCCACAGAATCAATTATGAAGACTTGTGAGACGGGGCCTACGGTTTATCGTCCTTATCCGAGAAGACTAGAAAGTCTAACCATTTGCAGATGTCATTACAAAGGCAGCACTTTCTCCTCAATTATTTAAAGACCCTGAGTGTTGGTCCGGCCGGGGTTTGAACCCGCGACCTCCCGCACGGTAGTCCGGTGCTCTACCACTAAGCTAACCGGTCGGCGGTCTGACCTTTAGGCCACAGAGGTTTATCATTATGCAGGGGTGATAAAAATAGTGTATTGATTCCAAAAAAAAACTAAGCACACTTGTTTTCGCTTCGATGGATAATTGTTTGAGAAAGGAAACGCTTATCGAACGATGTAGGATTTTTTCGCATAAATGTGAATGGAGTCTCGGTGAAATGTGAGTAGAAAATTAATTAGCAGAGTGAAACTGTTTACAAATACGTCAATCCAGGGTCATTTGAAACACAAGAAAGGAACGTTTCTGGACAGTTTCAAGGGATGCTAGTACATTTGTAAAAACTAATCGCTTATCATTCAAAAATTAAAGTCCAGAAATTGAAATAGTAAATTAACTACCTGTCAAATTCTCAGGGGTGTATGATATCCCGTACTTGAGTTATTCAACAAAATGTACATCTCAATGGAGCGGATACGGGGAACACGGCAGTCCATCTGGAGTTAAATTTTGGTCATGTTAAAAGCTTTCTTCTCGCTGTTGAACTTGCAAACATTCGTATAGACACTTCTCTTAACGTATTAGTTGTTCAGACTTCAAAGACACAAGGTGAATCGACGTTTTCCGATACGTGACAACAAGTATCATTCTTGCTGTTGATATGAGATTTATACTTCCGAATCACTCGGCCGTGAAAGGTCAAACTCCCTTTGTCTGTAGTCTCTAATTTTTGGCGCTCCCCTCGCGTCGCGTCTCCTCGCAACTTCGCGCGCGCACGTGTCTTTCGCCCGCCCCACAATCCATCGCCAAAATTAGAGACTAATCGCAGTCTACTGAAGCAGACACGAGGAAACACGGCAGTCCATCTGGAGTTAAGGTTACTCATGTTAAAAGCTTTCTTCTCGCCGTTGAACTTGCAATCATTCGCATAGACACTTCTCTTAACATATTGTTTGTTCAGACTTCAAAAGCCACAAGGTGAATCGACATTTCCCCATACGTGACAACACGCATCACTGTTGTTAAAAATAGTTAGCGCTTGCGCAGCAACGCCGGAAGTGCCCTTTGTGGATGATACTCGACGACGAAAAAGAAGAACCGTCGGTAGTTTAAGACCCGGGCGCCGCGCGAGACGCGCGCAGCCCGGGTAATTAGCAGTTGACGTTACCATGTCTATCGAAAGCTGCGGAAAAGCCTACCATATAGGTTAAGAGTAAATCTTAGCATATGTTTTGGACGAATGGAAATATTACTGGTTTCAGTTAAATGTTAATTGGAATAATCCTCATTTTTGATCGGTCTTCAGTAACCTGTAACATAGATAAAGTGTATTGAGTAAATTCACGCTGTTGACTGTTGTCAGTGCGTGACTTGGCTCAAATAGACCAATCAGAGTTGACCTTGCGTAGCGGCCGTTGGCTTGAAGTCGGTCACAAGCATATCAGGAAAGCCGAAGAAGTAAACTTTAAGCCAAAATTTTCATTCTTCATGAGTCTTTCGATCGCCGAAGCACACGTATGTGGAGTGAAATTTATTGGGCTTTATGGAACTGTTTGTTTGATTGCAATTCGGGACTTTTCCTTTTGAGGAGAGAGCGATTTGTGGAATGACGTCTGGCCAGCGATTGATGCGATCGATGGAGTGGTCTGCCTTCTCCTTCTTTTAGAAGGAGAGACAACGATTTCGAATAACTTCGCTAAACGACGGCAGAATGGCTTCCAAATCGGCACAAGAGACAAGTACGCGACACATTTGAGGTAGGAAAACATTATTTCTAATTAGATAGTTATTTACACACTTTTTCATACAATTCTCTACATAAACAAGCTGACGCAGAGTCGAATTTTGAGCTTGGGAAGCCTGTAGGCGCGCTAAAGAGAAAACCCAACACAAACCAAGAACGCAAGAGCCTTCTCATGAGCTTGGAAAGAGAAAGAGAACTTGTTCAAGAGAAAAAGACTGAAGCTACAAAGCGAGAAAGAGAATCTCGTAAGAAGGGTAAAAGCAAGGGTGAATGCAATTAAAGAGGGTGACGAGAGATTAAGTGAAGGCAATAAGGGATTCTGTAATTACGTTGAAAGATTCAGGCGAACGAGAGAGAGAATTTCTTTCTCTCTTTCGGCGATGGAGGACGCGTTTTTAAGACTGCAGGAGTACTTTCAGAGTGAACAAGTGTCTGGTTCTTTAAAAAATCAATGAACACGTGAACTGGATAAGTAAAAACGATAACAGTCATAACTTCAAATGTTTCAGTTGATTTTTTTCACTTGTACGATTCACACCCAGACAGAATTTGCTGTGTAAACTTTGAAAACTTTTAGTGCTTTGCAAACTGTTTAAGGACATTGCTGCGCTCTTGAAATGTTATATTTGTGAATCATTTGATACTCATCCCAAATTTCGTTTAAAAAAATATGCATTAAAATATTACATGTTAAGTTTACCCCGATATAACGATATTTTCGGTTATTATACGGCCATAACGTTATATTGGGAGTTTCGATATAATTGTTCCTTGATATTACGATATAATTTTATTGCTCCCTTGGGCATATCGTTATATCGGGGTTCCACTGTAATACGAAACGCCAATGAACATTGTTTTCCAGTAAAATACATGAAAGCTTGGTTTGTGTGTGATCACTGGTTATTATTGTCAATGCAAGCAACAGAGTTATTATCTTTTTATTTACGCATTTTCCTACCGTTCGACGATCGTAAACCAAGTTTTGATGTCATCCATCACTTGACGAATAATACCTCAGCAAAACTCAAAGCTACGCGTTCCACTGACGGGCCGGGAGAAGCAATTGATGTACTACTCAGCAGGAAAGGCCCAACCTGTGGTACTGAAGAAAAACCTAATTCATGGTGGTGGATTGATTTGGGTGAGAATCATCTTTTGTTCATCATTCACTATGCCCTAACAGATCGAAAGAGAGACCCCGCCCTTATCTTGCCTCAACTTAAAGGTTCAACTGATGGCCACATTTGGCACAGCCTTCGCAAAACGCACATTAAAGACCGCACTGATAGCTGCCGTCTCACAACCACGTGGCGTGTCAATGGCGAAATGCCAGGGTACCGCTACTTCAAGATCGTTCAAGCAGCCAACACTGCTGATGGAATTCGTCTTTCTGGTATCTGGCTTTACGGAGTTCTTTTCGAAATCAAAGCATCAAGTGAATCCCTCGAACTCTAACCTACTGAGATTCAATCCTCCATTTGCTCATGAGTTAGCTAATGCAGCAGTAAGCATACACATTTATCACATATTATCTTGTGATGTGGATGACATGAGCCTTATTGTTTTTCTTTCCTCATTTGTGTTCGGAGTATTCTTAAATTGATTTTGTTTTTTCTTTAAATAGCTTCAGTGCGTTTTGTGCGCTCAAAGTGCTACCTCGACAATCAAAGCGTTAATATCTGTTTCAACCGTCGATCCCCAAAATTTCTTACTACTACCACTGTATCATCAAGTTATTACTGTATGATTCTACCTAAGGTCCGTTCTTTAGGTACTAATATGAGAATAAAAGAAAATTAGCTCGTAGCATGGTCTGGATCGAGGGTGTAAACCTGACTTCCGGTGCTACATCATGAACTTGTTGCACTACGCACGATTTTCCCTCCAAAACTTTTCAGTGGACTGCATATTCTATATATCTGAGTTAAAAAATATTCTGATGCTTCTCGTGACTCTATTCATTCTGGTATCGGCGGCAGAATGAATGGAACGCTTTTCTGTTCAGTTTTGCCAAACCAGAATAGTTCCCAAAATGGAACGAGAATACCGTCTATCCCAAGTATTTCTAAAAGAATGCACCCATAGTTTAAATGAGAAAATTTTAAGTGTATTACTCTATTTGTTAAAACGGCTGAGGGATATTTTCAGTCCCAGATGGCTCCTGGACTACTATTGGCAACTTATCTTGATTTTTAACTACTCACTCAATTTGCGGGAGGTTTCACTGAGTTAAACTGCATCACTAAAAGTTAGGGAATAAATGAATTGGTCTCCGAATTTCACGATATGTGTTGAATAGGGAGAAGATTTTCTATTTTGGTGCCACAATATGGGAAAAATATCTCTTTTGGGATGGATTTGATTAATTTTTCGATTCAGGAATTACTTAACAAATAGCACCAGCTTACCTTGCTTTTTGCACCACCACTATTGCAACTGATTTTTCCGTGTTTGAATTAAATTCAAATCCACGTCTGTCATCGAGAATTTGGGAGAAAGAGTTTTGGTAAAACCCTAAAAGCCTACAGCACGCCAACATAAGCAACAGGGAACACGAAAGACGATAATAAGGATTGGGAGGCAGGGCCAAGCTCCCCCGGGAAATTCTTTATATTTGGGGCCTTTAAGGTTTATCCGCGCCCCATAAGATTTATCAGTTTATACCATCACAGGTATAAAACGTGATATATTTATGATACAAAACAAATGAGTCATATTTCCTCAGTATCAAAGTGGTTTTATTTTAATAATATAAAACTGCGAGATGAAACTCGCATTCATGTTATAAGCTAAAAGTACTGTAATTTACTTGAACGTTCGCACCCTTGACTTTGTCTTAGCTCAACAAAGTAACCCTCCGGTAGTCCACAAGTCTGTCTCATCCCCGATGATAAACGATGTTTGAAAAACCATTTAATTTCTTTTAACAAGGAGTCTTATTCTGCTGATATACTTTTCAGAGCTCTAACTTTAATCATGATACTTAAATGCAACATGCTGAGGTTGAAACCTTAGTGCAAGGCTTTAGATGACGTTTTAAGTTGTCTCGTAGAATGTTTCTACTTCGTCTGGTGTAAAATATAAGTCACTTCCTCCTGAGAGGAAAGTTTGGGCAAAGGCACTGCCATAGCTGTAGCCGCTTGGTGGACCGTACGTCCAGCCAAGGTTTGCTTGAGAATGTCTGTTGGATGATGCGTAGTCGGAAACATAGATGTCGTGACCTCCTCCGAATATGGGCCCATACAATAAGCAGATGTAAATGGAATAGCGATAAGAGCTATACTCTCCCGTCTGAGGCAGTTTCACAGGCGCCCATCCAGGCTTGTTCACCAGTGAAAAAAGAAAGGCTTTAGAATCGTACTGATAGGTCACACAGCTGGAAACTAAAAGAAAACTTAAATGTCAAAAAAGACGAGTTCCAGATTCTAGCGAGCAATCGCAGTTTTGCTTCATTGCTGAAGTTCTCCTGTATGCTTATTTTCTGTTTTGTTTTGTTTTGTTTTGTTTTGTTTTGCTTTACCACTGCATAATTCATAGTTACTACCAGCACTTTTGCAAAGAAACTATTAGAAGTTGTACGAAAAGAAGTATTTAACACAGTAAGGAGAATTCAGATTTCAAGATGTCTAAAAAACAAAAGGCGAGGAAGTAGTCACAACAGTTATATTGCCTATGTTTGACAATGTTAGTTAAATTAAGTTATAAGGGGTGTTAGAAGCTAAGATATCATCAAATAATGTTACTGTCCTTGTAAGTGCAGCCTACGTAGCAGGCAATGGAAAAGCTTCGCCGGCACCACTCGCACCCTATTTTTCTCCAGCGTATCAAGCGAATTATAATACGTTATTTAATTGAATAGTTTGTTTCAGTATAATCATACGAACCATTTCAGCTTGACAAATGAAGCAGGTTCTTATTCGAAACATTTACTAAAGCTCAGAAGAGTGTGGTGCAGACCATGGTCTGCTTTAAGGGTCGCTGGAAGCACACAGTTTAGTACAAGACCTAAATTCATACAACAGGAACAACACTATCTGGTACTAAATAATAATAGCGGAGCTCCGACGGCCCGAAGGGCCGCCAAGCGGAGCACCATACCTATAGAAACCCGTCAACTGCTTTTCTCATGGTAAAAATGGCTAGCGGTATTACTCGTGGGCGCGTACGCACGACGACGACGACGGAGTCGCCCAATAATTAATAATATCCTAATAATAATCATAATAATCCAACATGGCGGCCATACTCCACCTGGCCCAGCTGACCTGCTAGTTTACAGCGTACGTCTTTGATACTGGACATCCATCTTATAGCCAATTGACACCTGTCAAAACAAGGTATCTGCTGACCAGTGTAACGTGACCATATCGCGGACTCAAGTTAAGACCTCATCGAGGTCATCTGTTTTTTTGAAGTTGACCGCTGACCAGGTACTTGCTTTCGATTGGATCGCAGGCTCAAGCCAGGTGTGGGACACCCAAACCAAATCGAGGTCTTTAAAATTTTTCGCGCGCTTTCTGCGGCTCGTAACTTCACATTCAGTTGGTTTCTTTATTTTGAGCAAAACAACTTCATCTTCTTCGATCGAAGTTTGTCTTTCGCGTAAAATGCATAAAAATCAAGAACTTGTCAAAAGATACTCCGGAAGGTGAATTTTCAAGTGATGAAAGGAAGGACGAAAGATTTTTCTCAGGAAAAGCTTCAAAGATTGTGCGGTTGAAAACAGTAAGCTTATAATTCAACGCTTCAAAGGATTTCAGTTCACCGCGGCATCTTGCATCTCACCAAGACAAGTCACTTAACAGTTCACCGGTACTAATGGGAGGAATGAGTAGCTCAAACTCTGTGGAAGAAGCTCTTTCTTTGGACAAACCGTTTGCTATTTTTGCGGATGCTTGTTTTTACTTTACTGAAGCTTACGTATTTTCAAGTGGTAGAAACCTCTACAACATAGGACAGTGAGGTAAATTAAATAAATAGAAGCTTAACATTTGGTTTAATCCTTGTTACTTTTGTTCAGGAATGAAACTTTATTTTTCTCTGGAATGGATATAAATAACAATCATATGTACTCGTTTTGGACGCAAAGAAGTAGTTGAATTGTTTGTTTGTTTTGTTACGTTGTTTTCTTTGCAAGCGAACGAGTGTTTTTACTCGGCTTGGCTGACTGTTTTTCGACCTTGCTCCCTCAATAGCGTTAAGAAACTTTTGCCCTTATCTTAATAAGACGTAATCGCAATGAGTCCTCGTAAAATTAAGGATTAAAGGCGGAAACTCAAGCTCGAGTAGAAATAAAAAATCCGATCAAATGCATGTGCATGTGCACTTCTCAAAATCTCACATAAAGTTGTCAAAATGCTGCCAAAACACTCAAAACCCAGCGCGCTTCACTCGTCATTTGAGAAAAGTCTTTAAGAGATCTTCGTCGAAAGCAGCCTGTAAACAACCATTAAGTTTCGCCGTCTTTAAACATGTCGGCTTAATTTGTTTGAACCGGTAAGAATCAGTGTTTGGATGATAAAAACAGCGAAATGGGTTGACTGGCTGGCTGGTTTTGATACATTTTATAGTGGACGGGTCTGCGAGAGAAATGCTCGTTTGGTTTGGCAAGCGCTTTCTTCGTTATCTGGATGATGTTTTGCCACTGAGAATCATTAATTAAAGAAGGTTCTTCGGAAGACATGGGAAGTAACAGTAAAACTATCAAAGCACTTAAGTGTTCTGTGTAAGCCAAGGAAAGATTTTGTGAGAAATGGCTCTATTATTCAGCTCTGTCGCATTCCGAGTGATTGCTGTCTCAGTGATTCCTGTTGACTGCTCTAAACGATTAGGCGCGGACCTCTTTTTTGTCTTTTCTACGGACATTTATGTCAAATTTGCTAAGCAATTTTTGTAGCTTAATACAAGATAGTTTTGTTACTTGTCTAATTTCTCCACCTTCTCCAAGAATCTTCGAAGAAATATTATTCGTATTGTGCTTTATTTTCTTGTAATATGTTTGTTGTTCTGTTGTTTCTGAACCGCGGTCAATTCCTGTTGACTGCTGTAAACGAAGAGTTTGTACCCTTTATTTTCTTTTCTAGGGGCATTTATGTCAAAATAAATACCGATTTTCCTAGCTTTATCAGTACAAGCTATTTTAATTACTAGCAAGTCTTGTTTAATTTAGTTAGGACTCCGGCAAGAATGTCTGTCTGCCTTCAGCTTTTCTTTTTTTAATCGCTACATAACAGACTGGAATGGTGTTCCATCGAACATCATGCATGCACCTTCTTTAAGCAGTTTTAAGTCCTATCTATTACATTATTAGTGTTAATTTTAAATCAGATGTAGCTTGTGAGTGACAAGTATGTAATTTAATTAGGTTTGCTTTGGATTACTTCATAATTTTTAGTTTCAATCTCAAATCAGGGGTGACTTGTAAGAGACAAGTATTTTATTTAATTTGATTAGGTTAGCTTTGGGCCACGTTTAAATTTCACCTCTTAGTTTTTAGAATGTGTAATATTAGATAATATTCTTTGTATGGGAATTTAGTTTCTCCCAATTATTCTCCAGTCATGCACTTTTTTGTTTTGTATCAACTTAGTTGTATTCGCAAAACAAAGTACTATTAAACTTAAAACTTAAAATTAAACTTAAAGTAAGCTCTTTCTCATCAATGTACACATCCTTTGGACTTCCTTCTCCTGCATACAGTCTTTCAATTAATTTTATTAGTAGCTGGTCACACCAATCTTGTGGGATGTTTGGATGACATTTGGCATTAATGTTTAATGGAATCTCTGATGTTTGATGAAGTATGTTAAGATCAAGTTAAGATGGCTAACACAGATTTTCAGCACTTTTCCTTTGTTGAATCACCTTGATAGTGGTATCAACCAAATGCCCAATATTTTATTATCAAGTTGTTTGGTCTTGCACTTAACTGGCCAGAAGAGCAGCTGGATTTCTTTTTGAAAACACTGTAGGTGCATTGAGTGATGAGCTTAATGTTAGCAAGCAGTTTTTCTTTGTGATAGTAAGGTCAAGAAGTAATTGATCAAAAGAAATATCTTGGTCTTAATTCATAGCATCTAAATATTTTTATTGATTTCCATGTATCTTTCTCTCATAATTTTTGTGAGGCATACATATATCCAGAGGATACACAATTTCTGATTTCTGACTGTCTCATGGGAGGCTGTGAATAATTGAAATTGCATTCATTATGAAGTGATGATCTGAATCACTATATATCTGATGTGATACTGATTCCAAGGAGCAATCACCAGGCTTCTCCACCAATTTCTAGTGGCTCTAAACCATACCTAAGTAGCTAAGTTGCCTACAGTTGAACGGGGAAACAGACCTGTCCTTAGGTATTGCTCTAAGATGTTAAGAAATGTTATGTTTTAAAAATTTATAGATGAAAACTAGCGTTGCAGGTTCTTTTTTACACAAGGTATTAAAGATTATTTTTAAAAAAACCTACCTCAATATTTTTATTTTGCTTTTTAACATCTCCAAACTCAGTTTGGAAAGGAATTTTTATTACCTTACTGAATAGAACGCTTGTTTTTAGGAGGGGTGGGGGTCCAAATCCGTAAAAGGGGATTCATATTTGCTAGCAGTTCTGGACTAGGAGGTCCAAATCTGATCCACAAGCAGATCTGGACTGGAGGGTGCAAATCCACGGGGGGTCCAAATCCACTGTGCCACTGGCTCAGATCACCTTTCCATACTATTTTTTACAGCATTGGGTCTGTACCTTGAGTGAGGTCAGATGGGTGATATGACAAGCAGACTATATGTAAATGCCAGTAGAAAAAGAATGCTTTTGGAGCTCCGTTTTTAGGCTTGGCTAAATATATATATTAAATGACTAAAGGGAATTAGTTTCTAAAGAAACTGTGGTGCTGCGTCGGTGGGGGAGTAAAACACAAAAATTTGGTTTATCAATGGAGTTGTTCATGTAAATTGACCACCATACAGGGATTCACAAAAATGATGTTTCGAGCGTTAGCCCTTCGTCAGAGCGATAAACCACATTTTCTACACAATAATAGTTCTATTATTTTCTATTGTTCATGCAGTTATTGCTTTTCAGGTTCATTAATATAATGCAAGCTTTAGTGTTTGTACTCTACGAACAAGTGAGTCTGATTTTCCGTTTACTCTCGGTATAGACGTGCAGTAAATAATACAAAAGTTTGGATTCTTCGACGGTTTTGTTAGCCAGAGACACCATGAAAGCAACATGCATACATCGGTGGTTGTTGTTGTTGTTGCTAAATACACTGTTCTTGTTCTGATGAATATGCTTATCTCTTATTATTTATAATTATTATAAATTAAGTTTACTATTGTTTCGGGTGACCTGTCCGGGTCAATAACTCACTAATTCAAACAAATTTTAAGAGATAATTGTTTTCACGATAGAGTTAAGAAGCTCTTTAGCCTGATTCCTCACTACAAGCTCATCCAATATGCAGGAACCACTTCAGCCTATCAAAGATAATCATGGCTTCTTTTACTGTGTTTTTACTGCACTTAAAGACTAAAAGTAAGTACCTGCTCCTTGACGCTATTATCTTAGTGTTATTGGCAACCAAAAGAAGTCACTTACCCCAGGACAGGCTGGTGTAGCCTCCAAATATATAATTACCGACTTTTACAATCGTAACAGTTGGACCCTTGTTATCGCACTGTGAGTGAAACGTTGATGCAGCCCAGCCGTCTACAGATGCACGCCAACAACGCTTCCAGACAGATAACTGGCTCTGTGCAACAGGTTTAAGCCAGTTACTCAGTGGCGTTAAGTAAGCCACATTATTTCCCAGAATAGCAGAATTAGACAGCCAAGCTGGAGAAAATTAAAAGGAAATAAAACTCATAAGAACACCGGTTCATTCATCAATCAACCTTTTAACGTCCTTCCAACCATTCATGGCCATCCCGTTCCTCGTTCTTCCAAAAAAGCGTGCTGACATCGAGGAACGGACAGAGCAGTGGATACAGTAATGCTTCTCTTACAAAACAACATGCATCATATCACATGTCGAGCACAGCGTACATTTGTTGAAAATTTCCGACTGAAATCATAGTAAAGCCTATCACCACATCTTGGAAGACGGTATAGTCTGAAGTATAGTCTGAAGTCCGAAGCATAATTATAGTATCACAGTATTATTTCAAGGACCAGGTTTGTATCATATTCCCGGGCACGATTTACCCTCGGTCTTGATGAGTTTTGATATCACATTCTCATCCACATTAACCCATTGACTACCGAGCATTTTGCCGAAAAACACCTTTTGAAGCTCGTCGAGCCGTTTTCTGGCCAGATTCTAGCCAAAAAGACCAAAACTGCCCAAAACTATGTTTGCTGGTGGAGTTAATCGCGCCCTTCTGTCCCTCATGCTTAATATTAGCTTTCTAAGTTCGGGCATGAACAGAAAACAAAATTTGGGGTTGAAAAGTTTCACCGCCCCCTCTCCTTCTATCTTTCGCTTTCTCTCCTCCCCTTTTCTTTCGCTTTTCTTGCCTCGCTTTCTTTTTCTCTTGCTGGGCATTTCCCAGGCTTCCTTTCAGTGGGAAAAGATTTGTGGCAAACTTTTAGGATCATAGGATTAGGTGGAAGGAAGTGTAGGTGGGTCGTGGAACAAGATTTTCATTCAAATTTTTGGGCTCAACGTCATTTGGTGTTTTTGCGTTTTCTCCGGCCTGTTTGACGGAATGCTGCTCATTTGGGTATAGTTTGGAAGATCTCTTCCCTCTACACATGCTAGATGTAAAAGTCGTCCTTGAGCATTAAAACTGATGACGTCACAAGCGGTACAAGGGACGTGGTTCTTCGCGGCCGGTTTTGGCCGGCACGGGTGCCAATGGGTTAAGTGGTCATGCTAAGATTGCGTGTCACGTGGTACAGATCATACCCGCATAATTTAGATAGCATTGAAATCCATCTCCGATGAATCCTTGTTGAATGTTGCAGGTGCAGTTGAAAGAGCCTCGATAATTTGTGCACGTAGCAAATTGATGACAATAATAATTGTTTCTGTTACACTCGTTCAGATCTGTGCAGAAAAATAAAATAAAATAAATACAAATTTATGAAGTCAAATAACATAAAAAATAGATGAAATGACTCAAAAGATTATAGAGCATGATGTACTAAGTCATTCTATAGCAATGAAAGGCTTCCTTCATAGACTAGCTGCTTCACAAATGTAACTCTTTTTTTGTAATGGGAAAATACATTGGAACAACAATAATTATTAAAACCTCTATAAATACATAAATAAGAGTTGGTAAGACCTGATTTTCCCCTTGGTTTCGTAAACGGCACAGCACTCCACCTCTTTTTTAGGTGGCGCCCTCTTTAAAACTCAAACTTACAAGTGGAGGCACCTTCCACTCTAAGAAACCCAAATCGCAGGTGCTGATGACTTAACAAATGCGAAAATGTTTTTTTATTTTAAATTATCTATTGCAAGTGAAATTTAGATATCAAAATAGGTAATAAAGTAATTAACTAATGCAATACCACTAAAGTTAGCGGATCATCAAGGGGTTTCTACGAACAATTATTTCGACGTAATAAAGTAACAATGATAATAACAACAACGACAGCAGTAGCGATAATGGTGATCATGAAAATAACGATAACGACAACGATGACAATAACGATGACGATGACGACAGCAATGACGTCTTCAATCCTTTCATATATTCAGTTATGTCGATGCTTATTTTCGATTAGTTTGTAAGGTTTTTTTTATAGTTTTCTAACTTGCCCCGCCTCCTATAGCTGTATATTTGTTTGAATGTAAGGCCCAGTTTTACTGACCTCTGTTGTCGACTAGTACTTTATAAAAGTTGTTATACTGGCATGTGTTGAATAGCGCATAGTCGCAAATGTGTTAGCATGGTTTTCCCGTTAACAAATTAGTAGGCTTAATTCTTATCCGTCAGTTTCAGAGTTAACATTTTCATTCACCCGGTAGCACTTGTGAGGACACTGAGGGTATCCATCTTCTACGTGTTAGCCCTAGGTACAAGCACACATTTTCTTTCTTCAATGCCAATAAAAAGCATTTTGCAAAACGCTTTCCGTTACGGTTGGTACGTCAGCACCGAGTCTGAACTCATCATTTTCTTTGGTTTCTACCTTTTTTTCCCAAAAGAATAGGTAATCCAACATACGGTGCAAAGATTTCCTAGCGACCCTTTTGCAGCCTCCCTCCTCTCCCCTTCCCCGGCAAAAAAGGCGTCTTCGTGCAGCTCCTTTTAGTATCTCGCCCCCTCAAGGGACAGATCTTGAAATGTTTCTTTTTCGTACCTTTCTTACAAGTAAACTGATGACAGTCACTGCACCTCACGTCATTCCATTCGTAGTTGTGCTCCACACCAAGTGCGTGTACGCAATCTTCTTCCCCAAAGTTGTTTGGTTGGTTTTTGGCCCAAGCTGTAAAATTCCCAGCTCCGCAATCCGCCCAAATGAAGCGTCCCTCGGTGGACATGTCATTAAAACCCAACCACGACTTTTCTCCATTGTGGCGGTGCTGCAAGTAGACATTTTCTTCATTGGTGTTGACATCAGCAAGTACCGCGTACTGTTGACGGCATGTTTTTAGCGCTGTTGTCCAGTTTGTGCACGTCTCACTTGTGTAGTAACAGAAGCCATTAAAGTAGCTCCATCCTGGATCACAGATATCTGCACCAAAAATAATCGTTTAATTTCGAACAGTCAGAAATATCAAGGGCCAATTTTACCTAGCATTGTCTTTCGTCGCATAAGACGAACAGACTTACAGATGAGAATCAGTTATTTACTTCGCAATTTGGACCTTGAACCTAGGGAAGAGAAGCATGTCGCTTACTGCTTTTTGTGGTTGCAATTGCTGGACTCATTCCAGTTGTTTGTGAAGTTTGAATTCTATATGGCGATGCTGAAACGCGACCAACCGACTGGCTCTACAAACCCCACAGTGACTATGTTTTGTTTTTACTTATTTGAACCAATCACAACCCATTTGTTTTAGGCCGAGCTCACTAAACGTTATAGAATACAGATTAAATAGCCTCAATAAAGTAACGTTAATTGATTTGTCGCAAAGTTGAGTACCTCATCTTTGATATTCTATTTTGGTGCCTTCCCTTAACACTAGAGCGGGTTATCGCATACCTGAAAATTTGCCTGAAATTCCAGCCGAGCTTGAATTAAAACACATTGGTGTCAATCAAAAAGCAATGAGATTTTGTTAAGAGTAAACCCAGCATAACATCTGTTAGTTTATCAAAATGCTCTGTTTTCTATGCTAACGCACCTGTAAGGACGGCATAACTTACTGATAACGGATCGTAGCGGGTCTCGTACAATTCTTTGACACAGGCTCTGAACCCAGAGGAATTCATGTTCTATAAATATAAACATTCAGGAAATTTACTGGCTGTTCTTTCTGCTTTACCCGTGCCATACAATTGCAACAGCTTAGCTGTACCAGAGAAAGCTTTAATTAGTACCTTTGTTTAATATTCAAGTTGCCGATAGAGGTTCTTCTCTTAGTTTTCGGTTGCCTATAATGTTGACATAACTAATCCTCTTGTATTTTGTTGTTTTTTGTCATATTTTGTTTTCGTGTTTGTTTCAATGTTATTAATGATTCTTTTTTATTGTCCCCACTGCGTTAATGAATAAAGTAACACTTAAAAGCATGTAGTCGCAGTATATTCGTTAAAAATGTGCAATTAACAGTTACACATATATGTATGCATACGATTCTCTCAGTGATTTGAGAGATTTGATGGGCCACAATGACCACTTGTCACTAAGTGCTTTAAAACTCCAAGACGTGTTCTTAGCTCTACTTTTTAATGCCCTTGGATGAAGAGGGTGTGGTAACGGAGGTCTTAATGTTTTGCATAACCAGGTATAAAGGAAAATCGTGCCTCAATCCAGGTCGCAATACCATTGTGGACTGGAGCCGAGTTGCCACTTTCGGTTGTGCTGTGATTGGCTGATAGGAGAACTGTGGGTGTGGTGTTGTAATTTCTTGTAAATGAGACGAACTGCAAACAAAAGTACTAAGGTAAAGCTGTTATCCCTTCTTGATGCTATTAAAAATGGGTAATTTAAATAATTGAAAAACAAGTTTAAAAAAATTAAGAAAAACAATGTAATAGACTCAATTTCCTCAGCAATCTTAATCTGCTTGTAATGTCACATGAATTAATGCTGTAACACTATTTTATGCATAAATCATGACATATGCATACTGAAGATTTCAAACGGCATCACATACTGGCATACTTCAAGTGTTAAAAGCTCACATAGTATATCTTATCACTTCATGCAATGATAAACAATTAAGTGTGAATTGTAAGTGTACAGTGAAAATCAAGGGTGGGTCTAATGGCTAGATTCTCTACCCTATATGTTGTAGGCCTTTCAGTAGCATGGCTTGTAAAAATTGCATAAAATAGTCATTCCCTCCATCGCATGGTCTGCAACACTTAAACATGTTTCGGATGAGTTCATGTTTCCTTATGATGCCATGCAACCTCATATTTTCCAACTATGTCAAAGTAACCTACCCATTGCATTTGTATTGTGCACAAAGAGGTTATAATATCCGGCTTACTGGGTAATTCCAGTAATGCGCATGCACGGCCTCTACTATTCCATCTCTGGAGCTAGCTACTTTTACCTGACAGTAAGCATTGTTGTTTTCATCTGTTGGTGGATTTGTGTTTGGAAAATGGACAACGCCATGCTCGGTAAACAGTGGCTTGTGAAGTTTGGAAAACGCAAACCAGTTCTGTCAAGAAAGATTATTAAACGGCACTGAATTGTTAAAATGATCGACCGTGTCTTTGGTATTTACGCTTAGTGGACGTTAGTGTGCGACGTGTTCTGAGACATTTTTTTCACATAATGTTTGGACAATTCCTGTCATAAACAAACCCTGAAAGTATTTGTTAGTGTTACGTTAGTAGCAAAACTCCTTTCACTGTTTCTTTGTTCAAGAAATGAAGATCTCCTCTAGGGTGACGCCCTTCAATAGGACAGAGTGACAGTTGTGGTGGTCAGGCTCAGAATTGGCGGACTTGTAACTATAATCACACTTCTTACTTTTCGGTTTTTCCATATAGACTATTATGGAATATCATTTCAAAGCTCCAGTTATATATGTTTGGAATTATTAGAAGCAGTTGCTTTTCATTCCGACGATTTTTCCTTTTTACTATCACAACATTTGTTTAACACCTACCACGTTAATATCTTCATGTTTTCCATCAAAATTTTGCATTTCACGAAGACACGTCTTGAAAGAATCCTTCGTAGTATCCTCATTCCAAATTAGAGCTGCATCGTATTTTTTCCCAGTCCTTAAATGCTCTGACGTCACAAGAACTACTGGTGCCTCCACAAACTTGCCCTGAAAACAAAGAGCATACGAAATTGTTTGACGTTGGTTGCACTTTTGTTATTTGAAAAGGAAATTATGGAGGTCATAAAGATTTTCGCCCTGAGATATATTTGGATTGTTATTGCTAACGAACTGCCAAAGTAAAGAACCGTTAGCCTCCGGTAATAATCCTTGGACCGACTCTAATTACTCGGGGAGTGCAATTCTGTAACACGTGCAAACCTCTAGTCATAAAAGATTGTCTTAAACTGGGTAACGTGTCATACTATTAGTTTGCTATTAATATTTCATAAAATTAAGCGAAGGCAAACTAGCGTTACTGGATCTATTCGTACTGGCCAAGCAATAAATGAACTTGTAAAATGCAAATCCTCTGAGACAACGAGGTTTTAGAAAATAAAAAAGTTTTACAACATGCTGACCTATGATAAGCATCTATCGCCACTAAATGCTGCCTAAGACTACAATTAGCAGTTGACGTTACCATGTCTATCGAAAGCTGCGGAAAAGCCTACCATATAGGTTAAGAGTAAATCATAGCATATGTTTTGGACGAATGGAAATATTACTGGTTTCAGTTAAATGTTAATTGGAATAATTCTCATTTTTGATCGGTCTTCATAACCTGTAACATAGATACAGTGTACTGAGTAAATTCACGCAGTCAAATTCAGTACACTTATTGAAAGTGTGCATCATATTAGTGAGCACGATCATTGCGTAAGCAAACTCGACCTTTCCCACTCGAGGAGCTTACGCGGTTTAAAACATTTTTCGTCCAAACAAAATGGACAAAGAATTAAATTTTATAAGAACACCAGTTGATGAAAAGCAAAGCATACAGACGTCATGGCGGCGAGCGTTCCACACATATTAGGACCAATTATATAAAAAGTCAGAAAGAAGATTCCTTCTTGCGGAAATTTTTTTTTTTTTTTTTTGCAACTTTGTGCTGGTTTTTGTCAAGCTACTCTTCAAATAACAATATTGCAAAACAATTTAATTTGTTCATGCATTTAGCTGTGCCCATATCAAGTTATGATGCACTTGGGATGTTTGGAAAGCATTCATGAAGCATAAGAGTTCCTCTCGACTACCCCTCGAGGAACTCTTATGCTTCTCTTGCGCTCTACAAACTTCCTGCGTGCATTAGAACTCGATATACGCACGCAAGAGCATAAACCAATTATTAAATATTCGTAGCCTACCGCGGGAAAGGTAACATCTGCACAGTTGGTTCCAGACCACCACTTCTGCAACTTTATCGTTCCCGTCAATCCCTCTGGCGGTGCTCCTTGATACGCCACCCAGTCAACAGATGCAAATGGATTAAAGTTCTCTTCTTTTCGTCCAGTTTGCATGACACAGACAGTGAAATTTTTTGTATTGATTTTTTCCGTCCATGATGTAACTGCATCGTGGACTGTGACAGAGTCGTTTAGTTGCATGTGATTAATTGCAATTTGGACATGAACTCGTCTGTCCGGGTAAAATTTGTATGGCGGGAATGATATAGTCTTGCAGGTGGAATCAGACCATTTTGGAACACGGAGAAGCTGTTCCCGGCCTCGAGCAAGTGGAAACCCTGTAAATTGAATGAAGTACATAAGGGAGGTTATTTGCTTCAATAGACAGTTGATTTCCAATGTGCAGGGCGAAACAGTAAGATTGTTTTGCAATTGAAAGGTTTGTTTCTCACAGGAGAGAGAACAAACATTGTTTTGTCCTCCGGATTGTGAATTACTGAAAGGGGTCTATTGGTTTTTTCTACCTTGGTAGCGATTTGAATTTCAACGCATCCATCTTTTGGAAACTACACATAAATTTAAAGAACCTCGATAGCTGAGCGGGATGTAACTGCGTGGAAAGCAAAACTTTATATGACAAGACAAGGCTTTGGAGGACATCCCAAATAGCAACAAGGAAAAGGTATATTTTCTGTTGACATATTTATTGTGATGTGAGATCTCCGTCAGATACTGTAGCTAGACACGCTGGTAGGAAAGCTAGTACATATCATGTCTTAGTAAAAGCTCTACATTTATCTGTCTGTCCATCTGTCTAGCCTTTTGTGTACTCAGTAAGTAAAAGCTCTACATTTATCTGTCTGTCCATCTGTCAAGCCTTTTATGTACTCAACAACTGTTTGCACCTCAAGTCGTGTCCAAAGGAGATTGCAACACAAATCTTGTAAAGATACAAACCTGCTTTTGAACATAATATGACGTTGCATGTAGGTTTACATTACATTACTTTATTTACCATCGGATTGTAGAGTAGCTTGTGCAGCTAATATCTCCGAGCATTAAACCATGGTAATGGTAATGGTAATATACCGCTCATATCATATAGTCTCATGGCGGTTTACATCACTGGCCGGGGGACTTAACCAGACTGCTTGTGCAGTTTACCATTAATGAAGTAAGGAATGAGTGCCCCCGTAATGTAGATATCTGGGACAGACACTAGGGATGGTCACAGCCAGAGTTTTGTTACGTCCCTAGTGGTTCTTTTACGTCCCACAGAATCAATTATGAAGAGGTGTGAGACGGGGCCTACGGTTTATCGTCCTTATCCGAGAAGACTAGAAAGTCTAACCATTTGTAGACGTCATTACAATTTTAAGGCAGCACTTTCTCCTCAGTTATTTAAAGACCCTGAGTGTTGGTCCGGCCGGGGTTTGAACCCGCGACCTCCCGCACGCAAGTCCGGTGCTCTACCACTGAGCTAACCGGTCGGCGGTCCAAGGTAACTTCCATACCTTCACAACTTCCTGGGTGATAGACGAGGTTATTATCCAATCCCCTGCAGTAACTAAGCTCGTGCCAACATTTGTTGTCATACGTTGTTCCATTCGCTGTGCAAACTGGATCTTGATAGGATGGACATTGGTCGAAACACTCACAGCGAGCGTCGTGCGCACTGTACGTCCTGCAAACCCCAAACCGAGGACAATTCACACCCAGGCATGGATCAAGATCTGCAATAGTAAAAAACAGTCGATTCGTCACTCTAATGTAAGGGGGCTGAACACAGTTTCCGAGAGGTCAGCGGCAATCTGCGTGACGGCGCAGGTTTTAAATCAGACAAAAACAAAATCGTGGCGAAGACATTTTTGCCTGTTTTTGTCGGCTATTGAAACGTGGCCCTCAAACCACGAAATGGGAAAACGAGCCGAACTTTGCAAACGTCGCTTTGTGGTGCGCATGCGTACTAAGAAAAACATTTGGGGCTGCTGTATATTTTTTGACCTTTTAAGACGATGTACACAAACGAAATTTTTTTCAAAATCATTATAATTTGATGAAATTGGGCAGAATTCTTATTTTAAACGAATTTCAAGTAATGAGAACTCTAAACAAGAAGTCGAACAAAGCAATTCTGTGAAACAATCAATTTTCAGTGGGCAGCTTTATTATTTAATTTTTAAATTCTCGTCTGTTAAATTTTTTTCGACTTCATTTTCAATTATTCATTGAAAGCTGTGAGCAAGTTCATGAGAAAATCTAATGACTGTATTTTATGTAAGCGTCATAAAAGTGAAATGATTTTAGGGTGCCTTTAATCATCCGCATTGCCATGGAAACAGACGAAAGTGCCAATGTTAGTCACTAGTAAAATTCTTCCATCACTATACTTTTCCTTTTCCTTTGCCATGTTGCAGCTTCTAAGCTTCAATATTTCGCCTTAGCGAATGACATATACTCAAAGTAAAGCTATCAAAACTGTGTTCAGCCACCTTAATCCAATGTTTTATGGCATACGATCGGCAGAGTCCAACTGATGATGACAACAGACGCAACGGCCAACATCAAATTCACCATACCTATAGAAACCTGTCAACTGCTTTTTTCATGGTAATCATTGGTAGCGGTATTGCTCGCGAGCGTCACCGCACGACGACGGAATTGCCCAATAATTAATAATATCCTAATAATATCCTAATAATAGTCATAATAATTCAACATGGGGGCCATACTCCACCTGGCCCAGCTGACCAGCTAGTTTACAGCGCACGGCTTTGATACTGGACATCCATAGCAAATTGACACCTGTCAAAACAAGGTATCCGCTGACCAGTGTCACGTGACCATATCGCGGGCTCTAGTTAAGACCTCATCGAGGTCAACTGTTTTTTGAAGTTGACCGCTGACCAGGTACTTGCTTTCGATTGGATCGCAGGCTCAAGCCAGATGTGGGACACCCAAACCAAATCGAGGCTTAATTTTTCGCGCGCTTTCTGCGACTCGTAATTTCATATTCAGTTGGTTTCTTCATTTTGAGCAAAACAACATCTTAGATCGAAGTTTGTCTTAAAATTCATAAAAATCAAGAACTTGTCAAAAGATACTCCGGAAGGTGAATTTTCAAGTGATAAAAGGAAGGGCGAAAGATTTTTCTCAGGAAAAACTTCAAACTTAGATCGATTGTGTGGTTGAAAACAAAATAATTCAACGCTTCAAGGGCTTTCACCTTACCGCGGCATCTTGCATCTCACCAAGACTGAAACGTCACTTAACAGTTCACCGGTATTAATGGAAGGAACGAGCAGCTCAAACTCTGTGGAAGAAGCTCTTTCTTTGGACAAACCGTTTGCTATTTTTACGGATGCTTGTTTTTACTTTACTGAAGCTTACGTATTTTCAAGTGGTAGAAACCTCTACAACACAGGACAGTCAGGTTAATTAAATAAATTGAAGCTTAACATTTGGTTTAATCGTTGTTACTTTTGTTCAGGAATGAAACTTGTATTTTTCTCTCGACTGGATATAAATAACAATCATATGTACTCGTTTTGGACGCAAAGAAGTTTGTAGTTGAATCGTTTGTTTCTTTTGTTACGTTGTTTTGTTTGCAAGCGAACGAGTGTGAGTTTACTCCGCTTGGCTGACTGTTTTTCGACCTCGTTGCCTCAAAAGCGTTAATAAACTTTTGCCCTTATCTTATTAACACGTAATCGCAATGAGTCCTCGTAAAATAAAGGATTAAAGTCCCGGCTAAACGTAACGATGATACATTTTCATCCAACATCGTCAGTTGCCAAACATAACATTGGGTGGCTTAAACGCACAAACAATGTTTGAGCAAACACTAGACAGAACGATTTTTTGCATATTATCGCTGAAATTTCGACTTTAGGTGGTTCATTTGGTTTCTTTTTACCGGCTGTGCACGTTTTGTTGGTTAGGGTGGCTAAACGGTCAAGCATTTCTTCGCAATGCGAAATATTGGATGAAAATGTTTCATCGAGATCAACATGGAAGGCCATTTAAGAATAAATGCAATGTTGAAAGAGGTGGTTAAACGTGTTTTAATGATTTGAGGTTTTTGAACCGCGGTCAATTTCTGTTGATGCTCTAAACATAAAAGAAAAAAAGGAAAGCCATGCGAAGTTGCTCAATACAAGAAAAAATAATAATAATCGTGGAGCTCCGCTTTTAGGCTTGGCTAAATCGATATCTTAAGATCATGCTCTCTATATGATCAACATTTGCTCCAGGCCAGATAATTATTGGCCAGCAATGGTAAACCGTTGGCGTTGTGTCCTACACCTCCATACTTGAAACGTGAAGGGAACGTAAACGAATGCACACACCGCTCACAAACAGTAGGAACCTTAGTTCCCTTTGCTGTGGTCTGTCCTTTCACCCATCTCAGAGTTGGGTGGAGTTGCGTGAGCTATAAGGAATGACCACTTCTCCTCAGTGCCTCAAATGGGCATGGGAACCTCGAAAACCTAACTATGAGGCCTCATGCGACCCTTGGTGGCGATGATGCCTAATGATGACAAATTCAAGCGAACCCCAACAGATACTCTTGCTAAAGGCAATTGGTTTCTGAAAGAAAGGGTCCCTTCATTGATGAATGACTTAACTAACTACTTCACGGGAAATGCGCGCGTACGATTTTTATTCACGAGTTGAGTTTTCTGATACGTATCAACGAGTGAATAAAAATCGTACAAAGCATGCATGCTGTAATGTGTTTATTTCATAAGTACTGAGATTTTTTCGTGTAGTATTTGATACACAAATTGCACAAAAGGGGCGATGAAAAGCGTAAAAAGTAGTTTAAAATCGCTCAACAACAACTAAGTTAATGAACGCGTATAAAATTTATAACACTTACTGTGTTCATCGTATAGCAGTAAAGTCCAGTGTCTATTAATAAAGGAAGCCATGCCAATAAACAACGTAATGTTATGAAAATAAGTCCATATTTAGTTATCATCAGAGTCACTTTCCAGTTCTAAAGGTCTCACACTTTTCCATCTCGCCGCCTAGGGAATTGAAGAATTTGTGGCAAGCGTCGAAGACTGATTTACCGTGTTGATGTGAATGGAAAAAATACCACCTTGAATAACAGCTCCGCTGAACAGTGTCATGGACTGCTCAAAGGACAACGGACAGATTGCTTTAGGACGAGGCTTTAGGACGGTGCTGTACTTTTCTCTGCTCTTCAATTTTCCTTTCTTCGTCCTTCGTTGTCAAAATCTTTCAAGCAATCTTACATCTCGTTCAGTTTTTTGAGTGGTGTTTTTGCTTTGGTGTTACATTTGAATGAAATAAATTCTTCACCTGAGTAAACAGAAGCAAACCTTCCCTCGAGCATTTTTCAAAGCGCTCGGGTTTTTGTTCAACGGCTTTAGGATGACGTTCCCTTCAATACGTTCATTCATCATTAGTGAAATTTCGTCGTTCGCGTTCCTGATTGGACGAACGAATTCTTCGAGTGTTCTTCCAACATCCCGCGTGGTTTATCAGCCTATAAACCATAGAAACTTGTGGTATATTGCTTAAATAAGCTTAAATAATCATTAACCACGCATGCCAACAATGTACATGCAGAATGATCACTGACTTGCTGATACAACCGGTCAAATTTGAAAAACTCGAAGTAATGAATTCCCTGCTAAACTTTAATTATTTTGGACACTCAATAGACGAACCTCCAATTACAGCGTAGCTGACTGTCAAAGGGTCGTGACTGCTTCCTGATCCCATCAGGTCTTTTACACAAATCTTCAAACCACTGAGGTTAACTTCCTGTTAAAGAGAGATTATGTAACGATTTAAGACCTCACTTTCTTTCGAAAATAGCTATTAGAAAAATAATGGCTTATGATTTGTTGAAACAGGGTACTTAAATCCAATAAGGGCGTGGATTGAAAACTTTGCGGAGAGTTGAGACAGCCTTCAGTAGTCACCACTGCGAAGCATGTATTCACAGCGCGGTTTCTCGGTTTCTATGTCAAATCTGTTGGACAATTTTTAAATTGAAGACTGCTTCCTGCAAGATATTGTCCATGTCGTTTCGATCTTGCTTGTCCAGAAACATCAAATTCAAAATTCATTCGTCGATAAACTTGATCTCAATTTCCTAAAATTTACTGAGCTAGAAAGCGCATATCACCGTGAATAGGGATTCACCTGACATCTTACCTCTACCCAAGTCGTGATTATGTTGTTTTCTGGAGGGACGAAACTATTTGTTTGACGGTCATATTGGTGATGTACGGAAACAAGCACAATTGGTGACGCGTAGAACGTGGTATTAAAAGGAACTTTCTGTTGGTAAAAAGATGAGGAAATAAATTTACTATCCAATAAATGTAAGAAGAACAACAAATAAATAAATAAATAAGTATATAAATAACTAAATAACAAATGGATAACCAAATAAATATAATTTATGGTTGAAATTTTTTATGTGAGAAAATCCAACACTGAACCGTAATCGGTAGTTGGTAGTTTTCTGACTTACCAGCTACTAATACTTATCTGATTCGAGCGCGTTTTGAATTTGTAAGGTTGTTGATTATAGACGGTTAGTTATTAAGTACCTAGCAATAAGACTGACAGCTGTCACTTACCTGACAGAAGCCGTAGTTGTCATCAGCTGAGGGCTTGCCAATGTTTGGGAAAACCACTTCCCCCGTTATCGTAAAATTCAGATTAGAATCATTGTCTCGGAATGCAAACCAATCCTATTGAATGTAGTGAATGTTACCAGTCAGAGAAGAGTAATGGAGCATACTGGAGTGCGATTCGGGTTCAAAATGAGATGGTGTTAATTGACGTATGATGTGCAAAACTGGGAAGTTGCGAGTGTATACGCACTTCGCAACTCAACAATCGAGCGCGGCACTTCCAAAGACGGAACTCTTTACGCTTTACGCGTCTAAAGCACCAATGTGTCTTGCGACTGTTAAGTTAGGGCGCTTCCCATTTGAATGGAAAAACCGGGGAGAATTTTCGGTTAAAAGGAACAGGACAAATTTTTCTCAATCGAAACGGAACGGGACGAGCGTGTTCCTTTTGCACTGAGTCACTCTTTAAGAGACTGGGTATTAACCAAAACACCACCAAACCGCGCGTTTTATTCATCAAGGAGCATGGAACTAGTGGAACGCCGCAGACGGTATTAAGATGGTACAGGATTTTTCGTTCATTCCCGTAAAACCGAGAAAAGAGGAATACCTCAGAAGGTATTCCTTTCTTTCCGAAAAATTTCCATTGGAAAAGTCTGTTCCATTTGATTTACCACCGGAACAACTGGTTTTCCCGTGCAAAAGGAAAGCGCCCTAGGTTTTGCTTGCAATAATTCTTAATCAAGAATTTAAGTAGGATTTGTTATAAATTGCCTCTGAATGCAACAGTGTTAAAGTAGATAAAGTTGTAAAAATGTGTTGTGACATAAGCTAGAATCTGAAGAGATGCGGATTTGTGTGATTAATTTATAATACAAAACGTACCTGCGGACTATCGCGTATAATATGCGCGGCTTAGGCACGATTCAGACGCCGTACTTTTCATGAGCCGAACCTAATGCACTCGATTACAGGGCTATAAGTACATGAAAAGTTCGGCGTCTGAATCAATTAAGAACGGCATGCAATTTTAATTTGGAACGGCTCAGCCGTTCTTTTCGCCTCGCTTGGCCTGCAGCAAAACTTATTTTTTACCTAAATTTCGTACTAATTATAGCATTTTCAATATCTGTTTACAGAGACCAAAAATTTGGAAGTCAATCGAAGAAAATGTTAAAGCCTTGTCTTTAACTCAGTTTAAAAAGGTTCTAAGGACGTTAACATACTTCTTGATGACTATTAATACATTTCTTCATATGCTATTTTCTTTGCTTCAAAGCAATAACTTGGTTTTTTATATTATGTATATTATATTTTATTAAAAACTGAACTACGGATATCAGATTTCCAGCATTTTCATTGGCTAGCCGGACACAGGCTATTTAGTAATTAGATTATGAGCTCGAGATTTCTATCGCGTTATAGCTGCTGAAGGCGGAAAATACACTTTTATTTAAGACTTACGGAAATTATCGAAAGAGTTTTTGAACTTAACTCAGTTCAACGAAATTAAAAGTATGTATTCAACAACAAGTGTCGACGTCACCAATCTATGCTCACGGGCCAGTCTATTCAAAACAAACTGCCAAAAATCAAGAACTTCAGCTGAAATTTGCGGCAATAATCCACTAGTGAAAATCTTTCCAGCGATCAGTGACACTTTAAAAAAAATTAACACACATTGAAAATTTTCTGACCTGCACTCGATGCAATGTATCAGTTACCAGCTTCAAGAACTTTCCGGTTACAGATAGGATGTTTTGCAAAAAATGAGACGAATCGCCGTTCTTGCTATTTTTGTTATTCTGTTCGGCCGTGGTTCCAGTTTTTGTTCCACGCATCAAGACAAATTTCTATAAGCCATTTCTTGAAGCATAACCTGGACATTTGTCTTGCTTATCCCTCATATATCTTGTTTCCGACCAGGTCTGGTGAGACAATGTTCCAGTCCATCAAACTAAATTGAAAATGTGTCTTCATTTTGATGAAATTCGCCCATGGTGCTGTTGTTTTGATGGATTACAAATTCGCTTCCCGCTTCGACTCGTACATCTGCGTGAAAGCCGTTCCACCCTCTTTGAGCAATGATTGAATATTTTTAGCAAACTACTGTCCATTATTATTATTATTATTATTATTATTATTATTATTATTATTATTATTATACAGGAAAGGTAATATTTACTCAGAATAACTGAAAAGCTAATGGAGCTGAGTAAAATTAAGTAATGTTTAAGTATAGGAGATCGGTTGGCACTAAAGCTAGAGCAGAGCAGTTAATAAGTCAAAAGAAGAAGACAAAAATGAATAAATAAATAAAATAAATAAATAAATGAGAGAATAAATCAATAAATGAATAAATATATACCAGATGAAAACTCATGAACAGTAAGACTGTAAGATGTCAAACTTGACTTTGTTTTTAAACGTTTTAAGGGGGAGGTGTTTAATGTTTTCATCAAGGTGATTCCAAACTTTAACAGCTGCAAAGCGAAAGTTGAATTTACCATAGTTTGTTTTGATGGCATTTATGTAATAGGTTGATTTAGAAGCAAGCCTGGTATTGTATGAGTGTATAGATGCTACTGCTTGAAAAATATTTTCAAAGGAAGATGGAAGAAGATTATAGTGATAGTGATACATGAGGAGTGCATTGTGAAGGGTAACAAGATCAGTTAATTAAAAAGAGGCTCAGAGTGTTCATCTGGTTCCGAAACGTTATAGTACGTATTGCTCTCTTTTGAAGAATTATTAGAGGTCTGCGAGTAGAACTATAAGTAGTGCCCCAAATTGATAGACCGTAGGTGAGGAAGGGTAAATAAGTGAATAATGTAATTGAAGTAATATGTTTCTGTTTACATAAATAGAGATTACTTCAAGGTTGGTGAGTGCGTACGATTTTTATTCACGAGTTGTGAAGAATCGCAAACTCACTCGTTCGCTGCGCTCACTCGTTCGTTTTCGATTCTTCACAACTCGTGAATAAAAATCGTACAAGCGAACCAACCATGAGGTAATTTGTTTATTATATATGTACTGAGATATTACAAAATAATGTTAACATCTATCAATTGCGCGGTGAAATCAACACAAAGACCACAACGAGTTGCGAATGATTTTATTCGAGCAAACTGAACGTACAAAACTTCCTACAACATTAAAGTTATTCAATGACTCTGAAGAAAGTGGAACAAAGTCTACTTTTAAACGATTCTTTAACTTTAAATAACAATGAAAATTTTCAGCTTTAAATATCGCCGTTCAAAACCGTAACTAAGATATAAAATTTGAAAAAGTTGACTGTTTTGTAAATCTAATTATAGTAATGCATGCATTCTAATCAGAGTCAGAGTCCAGTACTTTTAGCCTTTTGTACCTCTTTGGAGAAGACTTTACCTCAACTTCTTGGATTGCCAACTTCGGGGATTGATTGAGGCTGTTAATAGAAATGCTGAATTGACCTCCATGAATAACAGCGCCCGTGAAAAGCGACATCGCTTGTTGGTGATGATCTGCCGCCGAGCGACCCGCCGAGCTAGCTGAAGGATCAGTGGAGCATTCTCCAACTTGAGATGAATTAGTTTTCTCTAAGCTATGCACATTCCCGGACATCAGTTCACTTAAAGTACGAGACATTTTTACTTGCTGTTTTTCAGAAACTACAGAATAATTTGTCACACTTTGAAGATTTTTATGTCCCGACAGTTGAATAATATCTGTCGCTGGGATGTCGTTGTTTGTTAAAGTTTGGATCATTGTTTTGCGACCGCTATGGTTCTTTACATTGGGCCCCAGCCCGGCTTTTTCTGCCATTTTTTTCATTAACGAATTCAGCTTGTTCACGCCAACGGCTGACTTTTTAAACCATGGTTTAGAAGAATCTTGTTTTTTACAGTTATTTACTGCTAGATAAAATGGCGCGTTGTTGTCGTTCATTTCCGACGGTCTTTTCTCCGCGTAGAATTTGTAAACAGTGACGGGATCTCTTTCACTTCCCTGAACCGAAAACATTTTCGGTTTTATTTGCCTGACATCTCTGGGATTTTCTCCGGTTCGAGTCTTAGTTTGTCTCTCAGTATACTCTAAAAATTCCTCGCCATTTGTAGTTTGGCGTAGTTGCACATCGCCCCAACACATGTCTCTGTGTTCCTTACAACCACGGAGACCGAAATAGACTGTGTTGTTGAACCAAACTGTATTCAGTAGAGCCTCAGGAGTTGACTTTCCTAACAATCCTTTGTCATACAGCAGTTTTATGGCGTCTTCTGTGAGGGGAACTGAAGCGTTTGGTTTATCGCCTTTGCCTTTCTTCTTGAGATCTCTTTGTTTTGATTTTAATGCCGTTCGTGCTTTTTCAAACTCGACGTCTCTCATAATGCTGTAGCCGTAATTCTTCTTCTTTAAATACCGTTCAAAACTGGCCATCATAGCACGCAAGGAAGTGGGTTCGTAATCTTCGTTGTTTTCTTTCTTTCTTACTGTTATGATAAATTCGCTGATGAATGAACTCAGTTCGTGTGGGGGAATTTCTTCTACAGGCCTTGACTCATCTTTTAGCCTCAAAAACTCCTTAAGCAAAGCAACATTTTGTTCAGTTTTCTTCCTGGTGTTTTCGTTTTCTTGTCCTTCAATAAATTCCTCTACTGAAGTTATATCTGCAAACCTTGAATTGCTCGAAGAAGACGCCATGGTTTTCCTTTTGCCTAGTGACGCCGTCAGTGAAAGGCGGGAAAATCGATACGATTTTTGTCACTAGTGAAAACTTTCGTCTGCGGGTTGTGATTGGTCATACGGTATTTTTCACTAGTGAGAAAAATCGTACAACCAATCAGATTGCGTGTACTCTGCAACGCATCATTTTTATTTGACATATTCATTTTGCAGTAAATCTCAGTACATATATAATAATATCTAATTTTAGATAGTACTCCAAAACCTCTTGAAATATTCTTGCTCAATTCTTGTAAATATGGTTTCCAGTTCAAATTAGAATCAAAAATGGGTTCTTAATATTTAACTTGATTATCAGATTTAACAGACATATTGGAGATACTAAGATTCAACTTATGAGCTATTCTTCTTTGCGGAGAATGGACAAATGTGATGGACAAATGTTTCCTTTTTTTGGTTTTCTCTTTCTCTGGGTTCCTTTCTTTCACTTTTTTGTTCCGATTCTCAATTATGCACCTTTTAGAGTTTTTAATAAAACGATTATTCTACTCGGGCTTGCTGGATATGTAATATTTACCACTTCATATCCAGCGCGCCCTCGAAGAATAATTGTTAATTACTGTGCAACACATTGTGACAATGCCTAAATATGGTCATAGCGCGCTCAATATTCGTCGTGCGTACTCATTATCATTACAGTACATTATATAATCATATAAATTACAATTTCCTCGATTGTGATTGGTTTAAAAAACTCCTATTTTCCACTAATTCACTTGCCAAGTTGTTATCGGACAGTTTGTTATCGGACAGCTCAATAAGCCAATCACATTTTAAATTAACCAATCACATTCAAAGCTGTAGTTTAAATCGACCAATCACAACCTTGGTTTCAGTCACCATACATTTTGATTGTAGTCAGTTTCAGAGCAACATTAAAGAATTTATGCCTCCTTTGCCAGTCTTTTAATGCAAAATTTCCCTTCTTTTTCTAACTTGGCTCTTCTTTTCTCGGAAATTGTATTTTTTTATGATTAATTGGTAATAAGACTTCGTCTCGTCCTATTGGGTCTGTAATCATACTCGTGATAAACAAATCGGACAAGTCGTCCGATTTTGTTATCACTCGTATGATTACAGACCGAATTGGACTCAACTCAGTCCTATGACCATTACTTACATAGTTTATTTATACACGGTAAAAACAACAGTACAAAGATTAAAATAAATACTGATTGCCATGTTTGCTGTGTGGGAGTACGAGGTAGACATAAAGTGATATCCTGCGATATATGTCGTGTCGCGGAGAAAAATAGCGGCTTTTCCAGCTTTTTTGCAGTAAGCGCAGAAATTTCGCCTTTGCCATTAATGCGTTGCATAATGAAACAGTTATCCTGGTCAGTCCTGCGGAATATCCCCTGATTTTAGCCAACTCGGCCTACGGCCTCGTCGGCTAAGTATCAGGCGATATTCCTGCGCAATTTCGCTGGATAATTATTTTCAAATAGAACGGGTGTTTTTGTGTGTTTTCTGTACTTGTTTGGGTCCGTATTTTGTGTACATTTGTGTATAGACTGTGTATGCCTCTTGATGTGTGTTTTGTTCCATTTCTTGAGTGCACTGTACCTCTGATCCATTTCTTTAAATAATGTATTCTATATCCTTCAAATACGACCTTGAGGCATTTACCTCTAAATAGTTATTTCTGAAGGTCCGTACCTTTTCTTTTATTTTAGTATACTGATAATTTTGTAAATATCTTTAAACTTCAAGGGTACAATAATGAAGTTGTTGTTGTCGCCTAGATGGGGCGGAAATTTTGACTTTGGAACGGCTTTGTTTCAGACGCAGAACTTTTCACGTTCCAGCAGTTTTAATCGGAACTGGAACTAGAACTGTAACTGTATTAGGAGCGCCTGTGGAACGGCAAAAGAAGTTCGACGTCTGAATCAACGGGCGTAATTTTGTTAATTTAGGACGGTCCAAATTCAAATTAAGTTCTGCTCATGAAAAGTTCGGCGTCTGAATCGGGCCTTAGAGGATTTTCATGAAGAAAATACACCTTATTCCAAAATGGCGGCCAATTTATTATTCTTTTGTCTGCATGTTAATTCGCCCTCTTTGCCTCGTCAACATGTATAGAATACAAAAGAATTTTGAAGTGAAAATGAGGCAAAGAGGGCTAATTAACATGCAAACAAAAGAGTAACAAATTGGCCGCAATTTTGGAATAAGGTTTATGTTCAGCGATATTCTTTTAGTCAGCTTCAAAACTTTGAAAAATGAAGATGTAAACATACATTTCAAAGTAAAACGTTGCCTTCCCTTCCACCTTCCTCCAAAAAATATCCGCAAATCTTATATAATCTGAACTCCAATCGCATTTGGTATTTTCTAATCAAATGGCTTCTCTTCTCAGGATTTGCAGTGCAAATTTGGATTTGGTTGTTGACAGTAAAGAAAAAAAAGGTAACTGGAGACTTGGGAAAATATGAAAGTTTCCTCCCCTCTTACTCACCACAATCGTGTCTTGATGTTTTCCATCGAAAGGTAGAAATTCCCGTGCACAGACTTCAAACCCTCTACTTTCCAAATTTTCCAGCCAAAGGTACATGGCATCATTAGGCTTTGTACTACGAGCGTATCTAGCAGTGACAAAGACACGTGGCCTTCCACTGAAGCTCTACAAATACACATTTAAACGCTGTTAGAAGCAATCTCTCCTCCTTGTTTGCAACAATCTCAATCACAATCACAATTGGCCATTTTTATTCTAGAGACGCCAGCATAATCCATCTGGAACGAACTTGGCCAAACATTTGTAGTGCGTCTGCTTAGTTCGACTAGTATAAAGACGGGCGCAAGACGCATTATGAGTCTACACCAACTATCTTATTTAGTGCGTCTTTCAAGATGTACTAAAACAGATATCTTGTCTAGAGGCATAATTCGCCTTGTGCCCGTCTTAATACTAGTTGAACTAAACACGGACTATCTTATTTAGTGCGTCTTTCAAGACGTACTAAAGCAGATAGCTTGTCTAGAGGCATAATTCGTCTTGTGCCCGTCTTTATACTAGTTGAACTAAACAGACGTAGAACAAACGTTTGTCCAAGTTCGTCCCAGACGGATTATGCGTCCCATAAAGTTCGTTCCGTCTTTACACTATTTGTCCTGTTGGTAAGTACAATAATGAAGTATAAACTGTATTAGAACCAAACTATTGTGACGTCATAGCCTCGTGGTTCTCTTTCATTGTAAGCGTTGTGTTTTGATGCTTGAAAGTTTTTCTGTCCAGACAACTGAAATCTTTGTGAACCAAGATTTTAATTAAACAGAGGAAAATTTCAACTGCCAGACGTGGTAAGGATCGTTAGTAGATGAAACAAAGTAAACGAAATCGTTTATCCTCGCTTGACTCTCTTATCTGTTACTGTTTATTATTTTGAGAAAGGTTGCTCTAGCTTTTGAGTCTGTGGAGTAAAATATAAAAGTATGACATTTGAAATGTGGTTTAAAACAAGAATAATCAGTTTGGGGTAAAACGTTAAATAGAAAAGTAACTTGGATATTTTATTATTACTTGCTTTTACTGTTGAATAGTGGGGGCTTAAGCCCCCACCCCCTAGCCGCTCCCCCTGCACGGTTGTTGTTCTGGTATGGTGCCGACATAATTGCATGATCGTTCCGGTCTGCAGATCTCAAATCGTGCATTGTAACGGTTCCGTCAAATGAAAGTTTCGGTCTGTCTACTTGTTGTTGAACTGAGTTTTACTCAATATGCTCTATGCAGTTTTACTTTTGTGTATATGGACGGAAACTTAATGTAAGACCCTTCAAACGAACATTGACGGTCAGCACTTCATCAGTGAAAAGCCATTACAGTCATGGTATTAATAAAACACTTTTGGTGTTTCGGATTTGAGGAGGAAATCGCACGAGGTGACGATTTCAAACGGAGTTATCCCAACAAGTGTTTACCCGAAAAATGATGACTTAATTCATGGTATCATTTAATTTATTTATCTATTTTAGCACTGTAAAAAGTGTCTGTACTTTTTTATATCTATGCACTACAATTCAGACCGCTCAAATGAAACCTAACTATGTGGAGTACCTGGTATACACTTGTTAGTATGGTGGACCAGGATTTTTCTCGGTCGTTTCAACTTTTCAAGACAAATTTACAGTGTGGCGATTCCCAATACGAGCTTTAAGATTGTAAAAGGCCTTTAAATATGGAATGCTTTTTTATTTAATTGAATTAATATAACATTTTTTGATTATGTCTTGAGAGGTTATATGGTAGATTATATAATAGTTATCTGATATGAAACTTCATTTCTATCCATGGCCTAACCTTAGGAAACGTGACTTTGTCGCACTTGGTTTCTGTTGTCCAGATACCGGTAAAAGTTATGCTCCCATGTGAGACATTTGGTATGTCTTGCACTGCTACCCAGTTGATTATTTCAGTCCCATTTATCGAGCCTGCACGTTCACAGATCTGAAACCCCGTGGTCGATACTTGTGTTGTCCAATATGCTGATGGCGCATGAGCAGTAGGAGAGTCTTCGTGACTTAAAGACACATAGACCCGAACCTAAAATTGGTAAAAGAAAAAATTGTCATTGCCTAAAAATTATCGAGAAAAAAAAAAGCCGCATAAACAACGTATTCTATCTCATACTCCGCCACTACGTAAGTAATACATGCCAGGTGCCTACCCACCCCACAAAACTAAGTTAGTAATATAACTCCCAGGTGCATACGACCACCCCCATCACTTTGTAAGTAATACATACAGGTACCTACCCGTCCTCAACCACTCTTTCAATGATACACGCCAGGTGACTATCCTCCCCCACCACAATGTTAGCGACACATGCCAAGTGCCAACCCCTTCCGCCAGTACTATGTTATAATTAGTGACTCATCCTAGATACCTGTCCCTTCCCCCAACACTATATGAGTGATACATGCAAGTTGCCTACCCCTTCCCCCCCCCCCCCACTATGTGAGTGACACATGTCAGGTGCCTGCCTCTTCTCCCACACTATGTTAGTGATACATGCCAAGTGGCCACCCCTTCCACCACAACTAAGAAAGTGATACATGCAAGTTGCCCACCCATTCCCCCACCACTATGTGAGTGATACATGGCAGGTGCCTGCCTCTTCTCAGATACTATGTTAGTGATACATGCCAAGTGTCCACCCTTTCCGCCACAACTAAGTAAGTGATACATGCTAGTTGCCCATAACCTATGTGAATGATACATGATACCCACATGATACCCACTATGTGAATGATACATGCTAGTTTTCCACCCCTTCCCCCACCACTATGTTAGTGATAAATGCTAGTTGCCTACCCCTTCCTCACCACTATGTGAGTGATACATGTCAGGTGCCTGCCTCTTCTCCCACACTATGTTAGTGATTCCTGCCAAGTGTCCACCTCTTCCGCCACAACTAAGTAAGTGATACATGCAAGTTGCCTAACCCCTCCCCCACCACTATGTGAGTGATACATGGCAGGTGCCTAACCATTCCCCCACCACTCTGTTAGTGATACATCAGAGGTGCCTTCCCCTTCCTCCACCACTATGTGAGTGATACATGCTAGTTGCCAACTCCTTCCCCCACCACTATGTGAATGATACTTGTCAGGTGCCTGCCTCTTCTCAGACACTATGTTAGTGATACATGCCAAGTGTCCACCCCTTCCGCCGCAACTAAGTAAGTGATACATGCTAGTTACCCACCCCCTCTCCCATCACTATGTCACTATGTTAGTGATACATCCCAGGTGCCTACCTCCCTCCCCCACCGCTATGTTAGTGATACATGTCAGGTGCCTAACCATTCCCCCACAACTCTGTTAGTGATACGTGCTAGGTGCCTACCCCCTCCCCCACAACTATGTTAGTGATACCTGCCAGGTGCTTACTCCTTCCCCAGCACTCTGTTAGCGATATATGCCAGGTGCGTATCCATCCCACACCATTTTGTGAATTATTGATGCCAGGTGTCTTTCCGTTGCCCCACCACTCAAGTGGCACATGCCGAGCCACTTTTGAATATCCCTAGTGCATACTCACCGTTCCTGATCCACTAAAGGTCTGAGGGAACGCCACATTGGTGCAACGCGGTAAAATACATTGATCAGGTGGCTTGCAGCCACTGTTGCAGTTCCAGTCTTGTGGTACTTTCGTAGAATTTATTCGTCCTCTTTGCAGAGTTATCCCTTAGGATGGAAAAGATAATCTCATTAGAAGAGACTGGATTCACTGCATAATGTTTATAGTTGGAAAAAGGACAGGCATGGAGCACAAAATTAAGGCCTGTTTACTAGTAACGTAAAAAAGTTTTGGTAGGGACCGAACGGCTAAAACGTAGCGCGCAGAGTTAAGATTGACCGACTTTGGAGAGAATTACTTATACGATGTCGAATTTGATAGAGCGTCTCTACACAAAATGGAGTACTGTATTACTTTTCTTCAAGCCAGTGCTTGTTCTATTTTATTGGGTAAATGAGCTGATGATGTGACACGTGAAATTACAGTAATGTTTAGAAACGTAAAACATCTGGTAAGCATATCATCCAGTCTCATAATGCAGTATTTGTTTCAAAAGGAATTTACCTTGGCAATCATCATATCCCTTTTGCTGTTTTGCACAATCTTACGTCGGGCAGGAATATTTCCACACAGAATATTCTTAAAAATCGCTTAAGGAATGCACTTTGCATAGTTTACACAACAACTAAAGAACAACGGCACTAACAGAGGACTACGACTCTAGTCGATGATTCCCTTGATATGGTAATGCGTGACATCGCATCGTTTTATGCTTAAAGACTAAATGGATCGAAACGTGACTGAAAGACCTAGAAAGCTCGGATATGAATAACAAATGGACAAAACTTTTCGACAAAGTATTACATCGCATTTATTGCAATTTATGCTCAGTGCAGTCATCACGTTTAGCCTACATTCAGCCTTGTCCAAAACCCCTTTTCACTTTGTGTTTTTTTTTTTACCTTATAGCGAGCGATAAGCCTTTTAAAAAAACACTTTCGACTCGTGTCAATGACATATAGATCAGTAATGATTAAAGTATTTCGGTATTACATAGCACTGATGTATCTCAAATTATGTTCACAGGAGCCATGACGCTTAACCGAATAACACGTTCAGTCTTATCCAAAACCGTTTTCCACTTTTTGCTTTCTTTGACCTCAGCGGGCAGAGGGGCTTTGAAGAAAAACTATTCGACTCAAAACAAATCGAAATTTTTCCAATGTTTTTCAGATCTCACTGTTAAAATTTGTTTGGCTCGTTACCGTGTAACGATACATATGGTCTTAAGGGCACCGACAATATGTAACAGTTCTCCGGGCTCAGTGAGAAGTCTTTAATTCGAAACCTGTATCTGGCTAAGGTTAAACTTCCCTGACTATTACATGTTTCTAGTAGGTATTTTTAATTCCATAGGAACACTGCACTTAATGGTTGAAAATAGTTATTGTTTGTCACTGACTTGTAATCTTTAGGCGGTTCTTTAAGACGTTTCGGCTAACTCTTAAGCCTTCATCAGTTATAAGGACGCTTGATATTGTAACGCGTGATTTAAATTAAAAATAACGTTGCGCGAGCGCTATGCGCATGACTACAGATAATGTTTCTGCGCGAGAGTTTTAAGTTAAAAGGGGTGCCAAACATTTATAGACTTCTGGGATGAGGATATGGTCGTTCCCAGCGTTGTTACCTTTCACAGACATCCAAGCTTCAAGGAAAAGCCGTTTATGGTAATTTGGCTCATGAAGAACCGCCTAAGGGTTAACTATTTTCAACGATGTCATCTACTGACTACAGCTATTCCATACTTAACAACTGCACTTAATGTCTTAATTACATATTATTTCTTTTTAATTTATTTGAAGCCTGGAAAAATCTAGGAGGCGTGCCCATGGAATTTCTTTCGCTTGGTCTTAAACTGTTACAGAATAAAAAACCGGATCGTTGTTTCCAAAATAATAGAATGACAATTAGGCATCATTAAATTGCTTTAAAACTAATTTGTATTGATTTAGTTTAAAGTTCGTGTTACAAAGTCTCGGACCACTTCTTAGAGATTACAAAACGCTGGTTACAATAATAAAAAATAGAAATTTTTCATTCTCATTATAAATATTTCATCCCTAGAAGACGTGGAAGTCAATATCACACAGACGTACCTTTCACGATGGACGCAAGAATTCCCAGATATAGGAGAAAAATGAACGTCATGAATTTGCGAAGTTCCATCTCGTAGCGAATGGTGCAACTGTGTCTGATTCTCTGCGAGTTGGTTTATAGCCGCAAATAAAAATCCTTGTTTGTCAAGTAATTGATAGCTAATACGTAAACATATGTATCATGTTAATCAAATTAAGTGCAATAGCGGTAGCCTAAGTTAGTTATGTACACGAAATTTGGCCAAGTTTATTCTCCATTTGACTGCTCAGTATCACGGCATGCCGCAACCTGTTGGTAGCCTTCACGGCAAAAATTGAAAAAAAAAAAAGTGTGAATAGGTTTCTGAATCAGTGGCTTCTACAGTGAACTGAAACAGCTGTTCTGAACAAAATTATAACAGTCAGAATGAAAACAACACGGAAACAAGAAGAGAAAAATAAACGAAAAATGAAAACAAGATATAACAGACTTGGATAAATAGTCACTTTTTTTCGTGTTGGTCTAATTCCGTTTAAGGCCTTATTTGGTCACAAATAAATCGTTTCTAAGGTAGGGGTCAAAGTGGTGCAACGTCGTTTCAGCGCAAAATAATCTTTCTTTTGTCTTCCACTTAAGTGTGTCGGAAATTCAGCAAAAATAGATTTGGCAAAGAAACAAACGAACGTTGTATGCATGTATGTGATGTGCCCAGACGGAATGGAAATTGTGTGAGCTATTAGTTTTCCGAAAACACAGTGCGCACAACGTGAAAACGTTTAAAATTGACACCAACAGTTTTGTGTCAGTTATAGGCATTGGACAATTCCCGCGAGAGAGATAAATCGCTCGGCTATTTTTGTTGAAAACTGAAAATGACTGCTGGATTGTGCAAAATGTCATGGCAGTTAAAGGAATATTATAGACAGTTTTGGCTAGGAATAAAATACAACATACGATAAAGTTAAAACATAATGTTGAGTTGGTTTTACTAACAGTTTGACCTTAAAGTGGAACCTATTAATTATCCCGTTTCGACTATTGTGAAGTCTGCTTTTGGACACCTAGGATTGTTTTGAGATCCTCTAAGGATGTGTAGAGAAAAATGGAGACAAATATGGTTTGGCACTACTAATGACAAACTTCTTTGGAGCAAGTATATAGTTTGCATTTTAATGCATTAATATGTCCTAGCCTATCAGAGGCTGCGCATCCCCACTCGGAAGCTTTTCGCGGGCTCTTGTTTGTTTTTTGAATGAAATCGAACACAACGTCAAGAGACCGTTCGCGCCTTGCAAAGAGTTGTGTTTTTATTTTTCTATCATTTCATTTTTTGCCTGACTGAGGGTATTTTCGTGACGGCCGTGATCATCGGCGGTTTTTTGTGCTCTGTGAATCGTGATTTGATAAAAAACTGTTCCGTGAATCGCGATTGAAGTGCATTCCGTGAGGCGTGAAATGCATAAGTCCTTGGCTGTGAATAGTGAATAGATGCGAAATAAATCATGAATGTCTAAAGTTGAGTTCGTAGCTGAATTTCACTGCATTGTGATAAGATTTTTTACGTGACCTTAGTGAATTTAACACTTGAGTCGTGATTCGTGAAATCGAAAATTTACTATCTTGACTTCGTGACAAGACCACCCCTCCCCCCCCCCCCCCCCCTTTGAAATTTCGTCTTACTCACGTGTATATGTACACATAATTTATGAAAAGACAAAAGGCAAATCCCTTTGGAAGATCACATGGTCTACATTGGGAAAACAAAATCTACAAGCTAAAAGGTCTATTGCGTTCACAACTGCGGGGATCATTCTTCAATTGACAATCTATTGTTTCATTTCACAAGTAAGATAAAATATTCGCGCCCGACCTTTATGGGCTTTAAAACGGGTCGTCCGCGGCTCGCCGTTTTAAATCCTCATAAAGGTCTCCCACTCATATTTTATCTATTACTTAAATTGAGTTACTCTTTAAAAAAGTGGGTACTAACAAAACAACACCAAACCACGCGTTTAATTCATCAAAGAGCATGGAGCTAGTGGAATGCCACAGATCGATGGTTCCGGCAAAAACGCTGGAGAAAAGAGGAATACCTCTGAAGCTATTTCTCTAGTTTTTTTTCTCCGAAAAATTCTGGTTGAAGTCTGTTCCATTTGATTTAAATTGACCACCGAAACAACCGGGTTTTCCATACAAAAGGAAAACGCCCTCTGTTTCTGAAATTCTCATACCGTAAACTGCCCGGCTTCAAACCCCACCCCAGTTATAACCCTCTCCGGTTATAGGCGAAACTGCGAGTAGTCTGATCTCTAATTTCGGTCCCCTCGCGTCGCGTCTCCTCGCAACTTCGCGTGCGTGCGTCTTTCACCCACCCCACAATTAATCCACCGCCGAAATTAGAGACTACTCGCAGTCTAGTCATAGGCCCATCTCCGTGTCAAAAAAAAAATACATCCTATATTAGCCTCCTCCCTCTCCCCCGGAGATAAGCCCCTTTCTAGGAACCCTGTACTAATTCAAACACAAAATTTCAAAAAATTATAGCGAAACAATCAGTTTATTACTTCTTTTAAATTATCAACTCTTGATATAACCGATACTTTATTGCAAAATAGAATTAAAGTAACTTTTCATTGCTTTACTGTAGTATTGCTGTACTTAACAAACGTCAACTTAACAGTACGTATTTGCCACTATTATGATGTTGATAAGCACTGCTATAGCCTGTTTCGAAGCACTATTTCCATTCCAGTTATAAGCCCCCTTAAATATACTGAAGACCCTCAGTTTATAAGCCCTCCTAAAACTATTTGCATGAAGATGTGTAAGCGGCAGTTTACGGTATTCTAGACGCTCGGTCAAGTTGTCTCGGGGGAGGGTTGTCTCGAAAGCCCTAAGGCTAAATAATAAGAGACTCTTGGAATGTTATATTTGCTCAGCCGGAAATGGCGTCATCGTTGACTGGCTACTGATATTTCGTGTGAACCGTGTAATCCGACAACACCTTTAGATTAGCGCTAGAAAGGACAACATTTTCATTTTCACTTCGGAAGAGAAAAGTTTGCTCCACCTTAAAGGTACAGTACTAGAAGAACCTCTTCACTGTGTATTCTTATTATTATTCATCATTTTATTCAGTAATTAATACAATAATTTCGGTCGTAATATCTCATTTCTCTCGAAATGACTCTAGACGATTCGAGTGTGCAAATGCATCTCTTTTGATTTATTTCTTTTTCCGATTGGCTGTTGTGACGTGAAAACATAACGGCGACAGTCTCTCGTTTATTAATATTACTCCTGCAGCTCCAATCGACGACGTTGGCCTCATACAGCATGGCGAAGCTCAAACGTCGACCTTTCCGGCCCAGCCATAACGTATAAAAAGCCGGTGTGAATCACTTAGCCACAACTCGCTCGGTCCACGAATAGATTTGCCATAATAAATTCAACAATCCAAATGAGATGTATCGACGGGAATGAAGTTACATTTCACATTTTTTACATTTTAAACATGTCGGCACGTTGCCTGTATAATGCCATCAAAAATGTGCAAAACGTAGGCATAATTCGTTCGGTATGCAAATAGATTTGCCATTCGTAATGTTGAACAAAAGTGTGGAACTGATCTCTTACGAAAATTTGAACGTGTCAAGACCTCTTGGGAATCACATGTGCGACGTTGTCACGGGTCGATGCCACGGGCCGATTCGTGTCCAAGAGGAAAGAAAAGGGAATGGAATGAAAAGATTTTAATCAATAATTGAGGTATCTCCAACTATACCGACAGAAGAAAATCTGGGGAAAATTTAGAGTTCATGCTAGAACGATTAAAAATGCAAAACGAGGGCCCGTTAAGTGTTATTCCCCAGCGGCCGAAAGTCGTGATGCGTTTGAGGTAATTGACACCTTTGTCACCTTTTAGCCCCCCAAAAACATCCAACGTGATCTAATGGTTAATAGGAAGGTGGAAACCTTTATTTATTACATAAGGTAATCAATTCTGATCGCCATAAAAATTCCCACCCGGGGAGGGGGGAGGGGACTTCCCTATAAAAATGACATATTGCAGGACGTTACTTATCAATAATTCCGTAGCCGATAAAACTATCCATCGTTGTCGATACAAGTCGATACTAATCAATCAAAAACATATCGGAAATCTATCAAATCGTACTAACGATTTTTTATGGTTATCGCTTTTGATCAACATTTTGGTTATTAGAGTTCGAAAAGCTATATTAATTGAGCATTAGCAAACCAAACCCAACAATAATGGTTCAATTTTTTTTGTGTGTATGTAATTTACCAAACTAGATTACCAAAGCCAGCTTAGAAATCAGCCTCTGACTGGCTACAGATGGCGAGGATTAAAATGGATTGCAACTTTTTCAAGTTCTTCTCTTATGTTGTGGGAAACAAGACAAATGCAAACTATGGTGTGCTCCCCGGCCTTGAGAAAATAGCTTAATATGCTTCGTTCCAGGAACGTCTTCAAGGTGCTTACTACTTATTTGATCTCAGGATGTAATAATGACAATGACCTTTTAAAAGGGGACCCTCGGCCAGATGATACGCGCGAGCCACCTTAAGCTCAAACGTCTGTTCTACAGCGTAGTGTATTCTTGGTTTTCATAAATATGAACCTCTGGTGGTTTCTAGAGGTCACCTTACCACATACTGTACTTTTTTAAACTGTTAATATATTAGGAAAAAAGGAGAATAAAAAAATGATGATGAAATGATGATGATGAAACGTTTGCATATATGAACAAGATTTCTGGCTCTGTGGTACTCTTCAGAACAAAGGGAAAATATAGTTTCCAGAAAATTACAAGTCTTAGTATGGGTCTGCCATGTTGGTATCCCTTTCAATAGCCAACATGGCGCACAAAATGGTGAGTACAAAAAACAAACAAGATAATGAACCAATATTCCCAGTTTCTCTCCAAACTTATTGAGATGACCGACTTCTACATTATGATAATTGAAAATTGAAAAGAAAAGCCAAAATATCGGTTATATGAAATTTGCGAATTTAAGCACAGTGAACGCACACAAACTGTGTGACCACTGGATATTTTGAATTTACATGTAGTTGAAGACTAAGACGCTCAGGTAAACGCAAACGTCCTACACAAAGCCCTTCAAATCGCTAAAATTCGCCGTTTTCAGCTACAAGAACGACGATAGTCTACATTTCAGGTAAAAAGACGTTTACTTTGATCTTATTGCGTTCGACGTTAGGAGAACGCATCCTAATCTTGGGTCCCTGTGATAGTAAGTGCTGAGATTTTTCGTCGTTCGTGTACCATTTCTGCGCCATCTTGAATGACGTCATAAATGATATCGTGGGTAGCCTCGCTCTGTTTATTTTCGCGTGGTCTATTGAAGTTCAATAAACTACGGCAACCAGCCAGCGCGTGACGAGTAAAGATTATAATAATCAAAAGCTTTCCGTAAAATCAAGTACTGTTTGTGTTGTACAACACAGAGCAAACCAACCAACGTTGGCGTCGTTTAGTACATAATTTTCCCTAGCTTTTGAAGGAAAAAAATAAGGTGCCCTAGTAGAACATACCAGTAAGTGATTTTGTGACATAAGATGCTGAACACATCTTGTATCCAACACGCTGGCTGAGTCTGAAAATTTTAATATTTGCTACAAATAAGAACCAAATCCTTGTTTACACTTCTATTTAACAAATCGAATGTGGTTTAGCGTTGTCTATACTCTTATCGACAACGATATTCGTCATCACAGTGGTCAAAATGTTGTGGACTCACTCGGCTGCGCCTCGTGAGTCCACAGCAAATTTTGACCACTGTGATGACGAATATCGTTGTCGATAAGAGTATAGACAACGCCAAACCACATTCGATTTGTTTTTTACCACAATATCAGCGTCAAAGAAAATGCTAATTTCAGAGCGCGAGCTGAAAACAGGCATTGCGCGATACGTTGACGCGAGCAGCGTTGTCTAGACTCTTATCGACAACGGCAAATTAGCCAATAAGATTGCGAGATTACTAGCAATTGTGGTAAAAATTGTTTTCTCGTCGCAAGATTGGAAATATTACCGGCGAATGAAGCACACAACCGATCACAACCCTGTCACCTCATATTACAAACCTGTAATCGATTTCATTATTATCACATCAGACTACCACAGCAATGGATACTCGAACGCATTCCTGATCTACGATTACGACTAGTATGTAGATATTAGCATGTAGCATATTACGATAACATGAACCTTTTCGATTTTCCCACACATTTCAACTAAATTCAAAATACCCAACGGTCACACAGTATGTGTGGGTGCCCTGTGATTTAAGTGCTTTCAGATATGTGTAAATTGTCCGAATGTATCATCATGAAATTTGCCAGCACCAGGAGGTATAAAATATCAAATGAGGACCTTTCACGTTGCACCTTAGCGGTAACGTTTCATAATTTTGCCGCTTAAATCACATGAACATCATCGTTAATATAAAGCATAACTTCAGTATAGACAAATGTCAGACAGAAGATGACACAAAAGTTAAATTTTTCAAAGCTATACAACGGGTCGTATGTGGCCAAAATCGAATTGTTCTAGTTGCCAAACTTGCCTATCACATTAATTTGAATGCTTTGTTGAAGCTATCGACATCGTTTAAAAAAAAACATGAAACGTTAACGTCTGCACTGGTATTTAAAATATCGCAGGGTAAAGATCACGGTTTCGCACTCAAGTCTGATTATTTATTTATTTATTTATTTATTTATTTATTTTAATGGTGTAATTGAGTTCAATGAAAAACTCCTCTAGCACCTAACTTACCTCAGGACCAAGGAATAGGCCCGGTTCTAGGAGAGCGTAGGAAGAACTGAAAATATAGCACTGAGAATGTTCATAATAATATATCTAGCTTATCTTCTACCTTAGTCTACATCTAGTTATCGCTTTACCTCTATGCGGGGTTTATATTAGGAAAATAATAGAAAGGGAGTTTATTTTAATCCGATCAAAGCGAGCCTAGTAAGATACAAGATTAAAAGGTCTGTAAACTCTTTTACGATCTCAGACATTAGGAAACCTCAAAATGCTTGGTTCCAATATCGCGCACGAACAGACGTAGATCGTCTTTTATAGCATGGAGGTCTTAGCGTATATGAGAAGAGCTACTTTATATTCTTTAGCACTTTTTAAAACTGTAATATTACCGTATTTGTTTTTAGCGAAAGGTAATAAAAGGAATATTTCAAGAGTTACAGACCAATTTAAAAAGCTTCCGTGACAAGAGAGTTCTTTACTTCTATTGATATATTGTGCTCATCATGCATGCGAAACAAGATTTATATTTAGAACTCTTCCCGTTTCAAGATTTGCATTTTCAAGATTTGCATCGCTGGAATGAGTGAGTGAGTGAGTGAGTGATTAGTGCGGATTACCCGATGTGAAGAGAGAGTGAGTCGGAATTAGGGTATGGCAACCTGGGCAAGAAGGAGCACCATGACACTGGGGTTTTGCAGAAAGAATATAGACTACGAGCAGTCCCCCTTTCGTCGCTTAAGCCTGGTTTTCACTAGCGACGCAAGCATAAGCGCAAGCATAAGCACAAGCATAAGAAGCTTATGCCAAGTGAAAACGACACGACGCAAGCATAAGCGCAAGCACAAGGAAAAGGAAAACTTTTGGTCCTTATGATTGTGCTTGCGCTTATGCTTATGCTTGCGTTAAGCCCGTTTTCACGGTGAAATAAGCGCTCTTGTGCTTGCGCTTATGTTTGCGCTTGTGCTTGCGTCGCTATTGAAAACCAGGCTTTAGTTCTTCGAGCGTGAGGCTAAAACAAAACGGGCGCGAGCGGAAAAAATGGTCGTGCGAAGAATTAGAATAGGGAAAAGATGGAGCAGTCTCGATTGCCACGTGTCTTAAGATCTGGTGTATTTTCACATAGCATAGCATCTTTGATAAACTTTGAAAATAAATTAAAAATGGGAAGGGAAAAAAAACGATGTGACTGTCATATATAGAGGATATTACATGGCCGCTCGAAAATTTCTCTTTTAATGTTGACAATCATTTCGAAATATTTTTCAACACGAGAAGAGAAATTTCGTATGTAAGCGGCCATTTAATGCTCTATTTATTATATAAACACCAATGAAATACCATTTCATTTTTAAATTTGTTATCGCTGCGAAAGGCGCGATCTATTATGCGACCATAGCAACGGTGGTCTTTTCACGTGTGAAGATAGCATGTTGTTGTCACGTATGAAGATATTATGTTTTCGCACGAAAGCTCACCTTGGTGTTTCATTGGTGTTTCATTGGTGTTTATATAATAAATATATTTCTTCCCAGGACAAAAAATTGGTAGACGGATTGAAAAGAGATTTAATTTTGCTGTTCCTTCTTCTAGACAGCCATGGCCGCTGAGTCGTTTAAGGAAGGGTATAATAAGATCTTCTCGGACAGATATGCCCATTTGACGGATGAAACACCTCCAGATGAGGTCGCTAAAATTTATGACGACTTTGCAGCCGAGTATGACAAGGTATTTTAAAGTATAATGCTTTAATTATAACTTAGTTCTATCGTTTTTCTAGCGAATAAGTCAATTTAATGCGACTGTTTTGTCTTTCAGTAAAAACTGGAAACTTCGAATGCAGGGCGCGGTTTGCCACGTGACCCAATAAACATGTAAATGACAAATAGTACACGAAGGCCAATTTTTGCATATCTGGACTTCACGTTACGTTTGCTCAATAACAAAAGTTCTATCATTTGTTCTTCAACTGGCGGTTGGCTACTCTGAGTGCTGGTTTTCTCCCAGCTCTTCTGTCACGAGCAGTGGAGACCTTTAGTCAACAGAAAAGCCTCTGCAAAGAGCTGAGGAGAATCAGTGGTAGGTGATTAGAAAACACCTAACCAAAAATGAACGTACAGAACGTGCAAAAAAGATAAATACAGTGAAACCCAGAGATAAAGAAGTCAGTACCTGGGGATTGGTAAAATGAGTTTGTTGTAAAAGGTGTTATTAAGCTGATGTTTACAATTCTTATTCCCGTTGTTTAAGGTTCAAGGTTCGTTCATGCAGGAATTGTGTGAGTTCCAAATTATTTCGTCTACTAGTTTAATTTTTGTAGTGATTTCTCGCTGTGGGCATGTTTGGGAAGTGCTGCTGACCTTGGCTGGGACCTCCGTGATTTGTTTGGAAATTCAATATTCGTTGTGCGTTCGTGTTGGTATGTTTGAGTATTCCTGAATGGGCAACGTCTAGAGTAATTCATCTTCCCATGGTCTTCGAACCCAAACAGGTCTACAGATACAGAGAGAGTATTTAACTCCGAACAGTCAGTAGTTGTCAGTCAGTAGTTGGTTGTTCAGCTAGCCGCTAGAGGCTTGTGATGCACTAGCTGTACTTAGAGCCAGATGTAAAGAAGAATATGTGTAAAGCTATCAGCCGAAGAAGCCGTTGTTGTAGAGTCTTGGAGCCTGCTCGCTAGGCGAGTGTGCCTACCGCTTGAGTTGGTCCCCCTGGAGACTGAGTCCCCCACTCACTTATCGGGCAATCTAACACTCTTGTCGGAGAACCTACAAGAATGCTAAAACGGGGTTTCCATATTAAAAGAACCGTTCTATCGCATTTGTGATAAAAGGACAAAATGCATCTTTATGTCGCGGTTTGGTTCATAATTATTTTGCGCTGTTCAAAATTAAACAACGAGTATATAGCTCCGTAGATGTCACGAGAGTGTCTTCTCAGAGCATGCAGTACAATCAACTTTTGACATAAACGTACAGTATTCCACAGTCGAATCGAAGATATAATATCATTATTAAAAGAACGTTCACCTCTGTTGGTCTGTTTTGGCTTCAGCTTCAGTCGCGTTATGACATTTATTCTTTATATCGGGTTGAATTTTTAATCTGGGCCTCTGGATTGTGGTCGTTATAACGGGGATTTCGTTAAAAAGGAGTTCGTTATAAAGGGGTCCCTTCTATACATTATTTTTACTATACGTTTATCCGGCCTGAAGAAGACAGTTCGTTTAATCGGGGACTCCATCATGACGGGGTTCCCGACTGTACGTAGATACTGAAGACGATTGGAAACAACATCATCATGCTATCTGTGTGTCTTTCAGACTGTTCTCCAGGTAGCTCGCTTCAAGGGTTTCAATCCAATCGTGAAAACCCTGGACGATGCAGTCCAAGAGGAGCTCCCGGACACACCAAAAGACAAGATCAAGGTCATGGATGCCGGGGCTGGCACGGGCCTGGTAGGAGTTGAACTTCACAAGTTTGGCTTTGCCACCATGGATGCTTTGGATATTTCTCCAGGGATGTTAGAAGAAGCAAAGAAGAAGAACCTTTACCAGAGATTTATATGCGCTGCCTTGGGTGATCACCAGATTCCCGAGGTAGAAACAGGAGAATACGATGTTTTGATTTGTGTAGGCGTGTTTGCTGTTGCGCATGTGCCGCCAATTGCGCTTGTGGAGATAATGAGGATGGTCAGAACAGGTAAGATATACCGCACATGTTAATTTTGTATAACTAATAATATACATGGAAAATTTTCTCGATCCTGGTTGGTTAAGAGAAATGCAGTTTTCAGGAAACACGATGCAGAAAAAAGGTAATTTAGTGCAGAAAAAGGAAATACAGTGCAAAAAAGAGGGAAAAACGGAGGATTCTGATTAGTAGATAAAAAAAGGCGCTGAAATTGAGCCAGTCAAACGCGGCCTCTGAAAATTCAGGTAAATCTATGAGCTGCAAGTGAAAACAATGGCTACCGTTTAGGGTAGGTTTTCTTTCGCAACCGCCACAACAACAGGACTGAAAAACACTGTCTTTTCAGCTCTGTTGTTCTCGTGTTTAGACCTGAACTCTAAAAATGAGAGCAGTGCGAAAAGTACTGCTTTTGTGCTGTCTGTTTGGAGAAAGTGATCTCTAGAGAAGGAATTTACTGGGGAAATCGAAATATTATGAGCCCGTTGAACTTTGCTCAAGCCATTTTACGCCGAGATAACAAAGACAAACAAGGCGAAGATTATGAACCAGAAATACTGATGGTAATCATTACAGCTCTTGATAGACACTTGAAAAACAAAGTATAGCCTTATAACTATAGCCTATAACTGTTTAGCCCGTTTTGTGGCTTAAAAGCTTTAAAAAATTGACAAAACTGCTGTTTTGGCTGAAGGTGTGATGAATAATTATTTTTGCACGTGACTCACTTGCGTTGGTTCAGCTGCATAATTATGATATGATAAGCTATTCTTTGATTGCACCTGACCTCACGACGGCCATGTTGGTGGAAAGAACAATAGCGAAAAAGTCTTTTGGGAATTTGACTCTCTTATTATGCAAGCCTTGAACAACATTTTTCTACTGTTTTGGCACCAACATGGCAACCTTATCACGTGAGTGCAATCAAAGAATCTCGCAATTTTTTGTTGTATATTATTAATAAGTAATCGCATAATTTTTTTCGCGCAATTTCGGATAAATAAACACTTGTAAATTTTTTCAAAGACCACTGCACGAGCCCGTAAGTCCGTAAATTTACTCGTACTTGTTTATTCCAAATTTGCACTCGAAATCATATGATTACCTATACATAGAGAACAAAATTACTGAATGCTGAGGGATGTTTTTTTTCTTAATTTTACTTTTAATGAGGGCAAAATCACTCGCTCCTTGTTTGTCCAGCCCCAAAAATATCGCTCCCAATTGGATAAACACACTGCTTTCACAACTCCACCATTTTCTTCGAAGTTTGTCTTTTAACTCGGGTTGTATTCGTTTAAAAATCATGGAGATCAAGTCCTTTGTTGGAAATAAAATAATCACCAAAAGGTAAATTTTTGTGCGATAAAAGAAAGAGCAAAAGCTAAAAACTTGGAAGGCGTCAAGCGCTGTACTGACTGTTATACCACGGCTTTTCTGTTGTCCGACAAGAAAGGACACAGAATAGTATACCAAGAATGGGAGTAAGAAGCAGGTCAAACGTGGTGGAACGTTACTCCGCAAATTTGTCCTTTGAACAAACCGTTTGCTATTTTTGTTTTACGTATTTTCAAGTGGTAGAAACCTTTACAGCACAGGTGAATCAAATTAATTGAAGCTTAACATTTACTTTAATCTTTGCTTCTTTTGTTCGGGAACGAAACTCGTATTTTTCTTTCAACTCAGTGGATGTAAATAAAAGTCGTCTATTCTCATTTTGGACACAAAGAAGTATAGTTGAATCGTTTATTTGTTTTGCTTGCAAGCAAGTGGTTTTACTCCGCTTAGCTGGCTGTTTCTCGACGTGCCTCGTCAGTCTTAGAAAATTTTGCCTCTATATTATAAACACTTAATCACAATGAGTCCTCGTACTATTAAGGATTAATCACACCAGGCTTTTCAAAACGTTGAAAATACGCGTGTAATAATCGGCCTTATTCGATTACATACTGAGCCTAATCACTTCCCGTGTTACGTTCAGTTTATTAGAAAAGGTGAGTCGACATAAGTTTTTCACACCAATCTTTTGCAAGGCCATAAATTAAACCTAAACATTTATCGATCACGCGTGAATTGTAATGTGTCGTCGTAGCTAATACTTAGGTTATAAACCGGCCATCATAGAAGTCTCACTTTGCAAAGAGGAATAAAATACCGGTGAATAGCATCAAAAGACGGAGAGAAAGTATTCATAATGAATCGCGTTTTTAAATCAGAAAACGCAAAGGGTATTTTTGGGGGGATAGAAATTAAATTGTTGTTGTTGTTGATTCGCGGTTTTGTTAATAGTATAACTGTTCCTTTGCCTTGTGCCTTTTTTGCGCATCACTGTTTCATTTCGTTTGTTCTTAACTTCTTTCATTCTTGTCGTGTCTTGTTTGAAATTATCTGGTGGTGACTGTGTGAGTGTTCTTTAATCTTTAATAGTTTGGTGGCTTAGCGGAATGATCGTGACAGACTGGACAAAAGTGCCAAAATTTGTACACATGTTGCTTAGCACTAGTTAATCAATTCTAGGATGGGTGCCCAATCCAATTGCCTATCGTTCTCATTTTATTAAGCAATCAAATATCTCACGTAATAGCTATGATGGGGTACCTGTGGTGTAAATAACAAAACATCGAATTTTACTATTAATGTCAAGAAAATAATGAATAACCCTTTTAATCTACAGAATTTCAAATATTCAAAATGAGAAATAGTTATTGCGTTCGAGAAAGGAGAACGCACACCTTATTTCGTGTTGGTTACCTTGTGTTCGTTGCGCTTGGCGTTCCTGTGCACGATAATACTGTAAGGACAATACTGTAGGGACTCCAAAATTATTTTACAGGGGCGAATAGTCGGTAGGGGTCGAGAATTTATCGGGGGAAGTCGGAACTTAAAGTCGGAACGGTCGGGTAGGTGTATTTTCCGCTGAGTTCCTTGTATTACACTACGGCAACCAGTTTCCGTTTTCATCCCGAGAAAGACTTGTTTTGAATTTCGCTCGCTTTTCTTTGCTGTTAATTTTTTTTAGCTACCAAATACATTGTACTTTCGAGTTTTCTCACAACCATAACAGCGCCAGGTAAACATGAAATATGTAAATATGCTTTTCGGCCTACACATGACTGGCTTTCGACGATGTGAAAAGTACGGTGCTCCAAAGCTACTCTTTTCTTTTGCTTAGAACAAGCGCTGTTAACATTGTGGCAAAAAGGTAAACAATGTCTTATTTCACGCAGGCAAAGAAACTGAAACGTTGTTTTGAAATATCGAAGTCCGCGGAATGGTGCGGTGCGAAACATGATCTAATGAAACATGATTACTCTATTTGCCTAGCACGTGACATAAATCTGCCACTGGTAAAATGCTTTCTACCGCTTTCCGTGAACGTTCCGTTGGTTAAGGCCCTGTTTACAAGCAGGGAAGGTAACCTAGTGCTAGGGTTACCCCAGCAGGAAGGTCAAAGATAGCCCAGGTTTACAGGCAAAATTTCACATGTAGGGTTACTCTGGCACCCAGGACAACTGAATCGCAAACAAAATGGTCGACAAGGAAAGAGTTCTGCTAAGTAATTCGATTCTCCTTTCGTGCTGCCTGTTATTGCTCCTTTCAAGAGTCATGGAATTCTGTTATGTTACCTTTTTATTTCTAGACAACGACAACAAGTTACAATGGCTTGAATGCAACGAATGGCTTGAATGCAACATTGAAACGGAAGAGTGATTCGACGAATAAGATAATGAAGAAAACTTATCAAATGAAGAATGATCCTCGCAGTTGTGAACGCAATTTATGCAATTGCGAAAAGAAGCCTGAAAAAAATTCAGGACTTCAACGGGGTTTGAACCCGTGACCTCGCGATTACCGGTGCGATGCTCTAACCAACTGAGCTATAAAGCCACTGACGTTGGGAGCAGGTCAATTGTGGGTTCATATGATCCCGTGAAAGAAATGAGTGTGAATGATATATGAAATGAGTCATATATGAACTGCGGAAATGAAATCAAATGAAGAATGATCCTCGCAGTTGTGAACGCAATTTATGCAATTGCGAAAAGAAGCCTGAAAAAAAATTCAGGACTTCAACGGGGTTTGAACCCGTGACCTCGCGATTACCGGTGCGATGCTCTAACCAACTGAGCTATAAAGCCACTGACGTTGGGAGCAGGTCAATTGTGGGTTCATATGATCCCGTACAGATCACTGGTGAAGGAAGTTTTTCGAGGGAAGGATGCTTACCTACCTTGCACTTGAAATGTTTTCTGTTTAGCTGCTTTGTAAACACGTTGATAACAAAAAACAAAAACAAAAAAGCGAAGAAATGTGGGAGTGCTAGGGTTACCCTACCTGCCTGTGAACAGGGCCTAAATCAAGACCTCTGTCGAAGTAATCGGCAAGAATACAGCTTCAATATGGCTCAGAAATTGAAAACGTATGGACAGTGAGTTTTTACCCTTAATTGCGCTAAAATTGTGCAGTTTTTTAAGTTGAACAGGGACAAGACGGAACAGGGACAGGGACAAGATGGAACTGCTCGTTATCAGTTCAAAATATCGGCCACGCCCATCTTTACATAGTATCCTAGTTGGTGATCATTGTGTAGAGCGGTCTGACAAAGCTAGGAACATAGGAGTAGTTTTCGATGAGACCTTGTCACTGGATAAGCATGTGAGTTCCGTTTGCAAATCTGCTTTATTTCATCTTCGGAATATCGCGAAGATTAGAATGTATCTGACTTCTGAGAGTACAAAGACCCTCGTCCATGCTTATGTTACTTGTCGACTGGACAATTGTAACGCGTTGCTCCTCGGGTCACCGGAGTATATTATTCAGAAGCTCCAGCGCGTTCAAACCTGCGCTGCACGCCTTGTAGCTGGGCAACCTAGGGCTGCGCACATTCGCCCCGTCCTTAAGGAGCTATACTGGTTACCTGTGGAGCAGCGAATTACCTTCAAAGTATTACTGTTAACTTTTAAAGCTCTCAATAATCTGGCGCCTCCGTATTTAAGTCAACTTATAGTCCCATATAACCCTACAAGAAATCTTAGGTCAGCTGAAAAACATTTATTAGAAGTACCGAATGTGCGCCTGAAGAGCTATGGGGATAGGGCCATTTCGGTCGCTGCCCCAAAGCACTGGAATGATATTCCTTTAGACATTAAATTAAGCCGATCAGTTGATGTTTTTAGTTTGTTGTTAGTTAGTTATGATTGTAAAGCGATGTAGAGCTTTTGTTTATACCGCTATACAAATAAAGTTATTATTATTATTATTATTATTATTATTATTATTATTATTATTAGTTATTTCATTTGTAACGGTTTTTCCTTTGCGTGCTGAACTGTTTTCTCTCGTTCACCATTTTGTTTAAAAACTTCTTACTCGGTCTGGTCACTGTGCCCCTCACGGGAATGACAGACCTTCTGAGCTGACTGACTGATTGATTTTATCCTATCAGTATGAAATATTTTATACTCTGGTTGATTTCATACTATCAGTCTATGCCGTTTTAACACATACTTTAAGTGAGCTCACTAAATTACCATTTAGTACTGAAAATATACTCTTCTCCCCCGACCTGTACCCGTTTTCTCTTCCCATATTTGAAACACAGCAGTCACGTGTTTAGTTCGGAATATATAGTTGATACAGGTTGTTGTTATATAATTTCATTTCGTATTTTTGTCCATTTTCCACTACACACCGGATTCTCTTTCCCCAATTTTTACGCCGTTTCAAATATCGTCCGATTAGTTGTAAATTAACTGCTATGAGAAATTTCTAACGTACCGAGTTTCTGGCAGTTGAAATGGGGCAGCTATTAATTTATGATCGTGTGCATGGAACTACAGAGAAATTCTACGACTTTCCTTAAATATTACATGAAAATTTTGCGACATGTTTATTTCGCGATTTCATGAGGCGCTTATTTCGCGACACTTAATTTCCAAATGTTGCGGAAATTTTCCGATTTCGAATCACTTTAATTTCGCGTTTTTGATTAAGACTTAACTTATAACTTGTCCTTGAATCAAATAAAACTACTTCATTTTATTAACAACCGTAAAAGCCACTGAGAGGTTCAAGCAGCCAGCAGAACAGCACGACAAGGAGCCAGTAAATGGACGGTTTGAGGACTGTTCAAAAGAAATGCTGCCTGCAGCAGAGGAAGAAAATAATAATGATGAGGAAGATCAAGATGTTGCCTCAGAATAGTTAAAAATATGATTCTCTGAAGGTTTCATTGCTAATAAACTGTATGGTCGCAAGCCTACGAGGATTAAAATATAAGTAAGTAAGTATTATTGACATCAGAGAGTCACCTCAGTTATTTTCGCGCCATGTTATGTTCCCGACACTTATTGTTTGCGTCACTTCAATTTTGCAAATCTTTTAAAATCGCAACATTCGCGAAATTAACGTGTCACGAAAACGTTATGTAATAAAGTACCTGTCCCATGTCTAGCTACTCACTATAACATATACTGGTTATTATGATCATATACAGATCGTACCATTTGATTCAGTGCACAACTGATAAGCTTGGTTGGCCTGTGCTGCAAACAATCCCTCAAAAGTGTAACTTGGTAACCACCCACATTTATGTAATATGCATTTTTATAACATATTTAAGATAGTACGAGCCCACTCATTGGTCAATAGGTGTGTTTAGACAAGAGAAGATAAAAGGCTTTTATCTTCTCTTGGTTTTATCTTCTCTTGGTTTAGATGTGAGTATGTAAACACGGTTGTGACGTCACGCTTTTTGTGTTTCCCGGTACAATTTGAAAACATTTCAAAGCTTTCGCAAGACTCATAAAGCAATTTCAAGTACAAATATCAAGGAAATAAAAAAACGAGTTGCCAAATTTTGATTTGGTGTTTAGCTATCTCTTCCCCCGTGAGCCCGAGGAAACAAAGCAAAAGAAAAACCACAGCGCTTTCCCTGCCTTGATGATCGTGAGCCACACGACCTAAAGCGAAGCTAAGAGGACAAAATATGGAAAAACATAGGAAGTAAACGTTTTTCAAGGAAATTTTTTGCATTAAGCACAACAATAAAATTTTCTATAAAACATTCTTTATTTAAAAAAATGTACACGAAAACGTACACCAAACTAAGCTTATATGCTACAGACTGTAAATACTTCAAATCAAACTTTCAGAAGCGGTCAAGCACAGTGCAATTCATTTCCAGCTTAAATAAACTTCTCATCTTGAAGTTCTTTCCTTACCGATTCGTATATTTTGAGCATTTCTTCTGGTTCTCGCCGAGCATTCGGTATTTTTCTGCACGATTTCAGAGGAATCAAAGCTTTGATCAACACTTATGATGGCGCTCGCATGAGGCTTCCCAAAAATTTCAACTTGATTTTGACTTTTATAACGCGAATTCTGATTGGTTCATGTGTTGTCAGTTATGCGTTATGATTGGCTAGTGGGAAATACGATTGTTCAGAGCGTGTATTGAGAAAATCTATTTCAATCAAGAAGTAAATAAACAAATGTTCCCTTCATTTGTCGACATAGCCTCATATAAACACTCGTGGGGGGGTTGGGAGAATTCTCGAAAGTTATGCAAACCCGAGACGCAGTCGAGGGTTTGCATAACTGTCCCGAATTCTCCCAACCAACCACCCCCCCCCCCCCCCCCCCGTGTTTATGAGGCTATGTAAACACGGAAAAAGTCCTCTATTGCTTAACTGCAATAATGAGCATAATTTGGATGACCTTCGAAATAAAATCTTCACAGAAATCCTAATGTTCATTATATTATCTTTTAATTGCCTAACAGACTTTGTAAAGGGCTTATAATATATATATATATATATATATATAAATAACAACTGCTTGGTAACCAAGCAATTTTGAAACATTTTATGAAAGGAAAATAAGCAATTATCATTCAGGGAAATCCTTGCGTTAACTTTTAGCCATTTTACACTTCAAAACTGCCAAAAATACTACTTTGAGACAAAAAGCCTGGTTACCAAGCACAGCAGTGTGAAGATGAAAAGTATTTCCCAGTTTATACGTTAAGGAGAAGTTTCTTTCTTGGGCACACATCCCAGATTTAATACTCATATCCCAAGGAAACTGCATACAAAGTTTGGCACTTTCGTCCGCTATGTCAAGATCCGTCTCAAATTTTGTGTTAAGCCACCAGACTATAATGAGTTTACTCCTAAAAGAGCAATAACTATACTAGGAGTGTTGGAGGGAGCTGGGTTGGGAATGAGTGTCTCTTTAAAAAGTAAAGTTGAGTACTGTAAAGGCTCTTATCGGCTTGGGAAGTACGTTCTAATGTCCACGTAATACTGTATCAGTCACGTGTGCCTGTTGAATTGCATCTGTTGATTTATACATCAATACAGGAGGCCTGGTGTGCTGCGGCGTTCGTGACGATGATCTGAAAGCGTATCATGGCAAGATGGTGGAGCTGGAGAAGGCGGGGAACTGGAAACTTGTCAAACAGAGAAAGGTGCCTTATTATGACCGGGAGGATATGCCGACAGAAAGCACCGCGTTTGTTTACAAAGTTCTGAAGCACTGAAAGGAAGAAAGAGCAAAATTCTGGTGTCAAAATGAAAGTGAATAAAGCAGCTTATAATTCTGAATTTCTGCATCTCTCCTCCCAACCATTTATTTACCGACCTACCCCTTTATTTTTCTCTTTCCTTCTTTCAATATTTATCAAGCTTAACAATTTCAGTTTTTATCATGCATCATTGTTACATCATCTCTGGCTAATTGGGTAGGTTTATTGGTTCGGGTTTGTTTTAAAATTTCTAATACACTTCATCCTATTATTGTTTCCTGTTAAAGAGAGTAGGATCAGTGATGGAGTGCAGACGCAAACCAAGAGGTTAGAGACGCCATCCTGCAGGGTTTTTCCCCATACGTGATTACGCCTGCTGCCATATGGAAAACGCGCAAAAATTTGCCGCCACTTTCAGTTGCCCGCGATCCCCCAGTATGATTGCCTGAGAACAATAACGTCTTGAAAAAGCTCTTGATCACGAGCGGTAATAAAATGTTCTGATGTTGAGTAATGTCTTATTGAAAAGGTTGGAGAGAAACAAAAGATCGTCCTAAAATTTCTTGGACAACTATCGCCGGGGTTGAACTGGCATTCGACTTGATGTAATGAAGATATAGATGGATGTTGCAAGACATAGATATGATTAACAAAAGGCTGCGAAGTTCTTAAAGCCGGTAGATCAGCGCATTAATTATCGGTTTAGCAGTAAAAAAGGGATACGATTCAGATTTGTCTGGATCCAAAGGCGGTTCAGCGTCCCAAGTTCCAAATGCCAACGTTAGAGCTGAGCTTTTGACCGAACACAAGAAAGCTAGAATATTCAGTTTGTTTCACCCAAAAGAAGGGTTCTATCAAATTAGACGAACTAAACTTAGTGCACGTTAAATAACATTTGGACTCCCCTGCTGTTTGTAATTAATTGCAAGTTGCCCGGAGAGTCTCGCTTACTTCCCTGTCTGAACGACATCAGCAATTAATAATATACTCTTGCGGTTCGATAAGGTGGCACCGAATCAGAGGCCCCATTGAGCATGATTCCAATGTGCCGAATCGTTGGAGAGTAAGTGAACCTTACGGTTTAAAAGTGTAAGGTTAAGTTTGCTAAAGCTAAAGTTATGTTCGTGGGCCAACTGGTTTCCAGAGATGGACTGTCAGTTGATTCGGATAAGGTTACTGTTAGCCAAATCCCGATATAACAAAGTTTTTGGTCGTTGTCGCACAAATATTTTTCGTAGTTATGTTTGCAAGGGACCCCCGTTTTAACGAACCCATTTTATCTGTCCCCTGAAGCTTTTTGTGATATGCCTGCCATTAACACATAGACGAGCTACGTAGACAGCGCCACACCGGCCATACAGAAATTGCCGGGTTATTTGACTTCCTAGACTGCACGTTTACAACGTAGAAAAATAATTCGAAGTCTTACGATACAGCAGAAAAGAGATAACAAGGAGCATTCGCATCGACAACTCTCTGGACAAGTTAAGAAAGGAAGGGACGTATTCAAAATCATTAAAACAATTCCGTCAGTTGCGGGAAAAGTAGCAAATATACATCTTGGAGATCATGTTTTCTTACGTTTGATTTTAAGACATTAAAGGGTAGAGAGATTATTTTAGTTATTATTATTATTATTATTATTATTATTATTATTATTGTTGTTGTTATTATTATTATTATTATTTTGTTATTATTCTTCTCCCACAATCCTTCACTAGTACCAGTCTCCTCATCGCCGTTTTTGAAGTGGGCGAAAGGACAATAGATGCCTTGTGTGTCATGACCCCTTGGCAGTTAACGAGTCCACAATCAGCTACGTAAAATGTAACTTTTGACCGTTCAAATGTCCCTCTAGTCCTTGGTCAGTTTATGGTTAATCATCTGATTGAATACGTCATATGCTACTTGCAAGTAGCCATCTTTACTCTGAGCCACAGCCCAAGGATACAGCTTCCGAACTTCTTGTGTAATCACTCCACAGCTCTCCCCTGTTAGACCATACTTCTTTTCTGCGATTTCATTCCATATCCAGCAGACCCCTGTGGGACCAATGGTGTTGTACTGGGAGGAAAGCACCGTTGTTATGTTGTTCTTAAGACGATCGTCACTGAAAACGAAATAGTTAACTATAGTGGTGCCAACAACCCAAGCAGCAGTTTTTATATTTTCGTAAGTGACCCATCCATCTTGTTCAGCTTGTTGTTTTCGTTTTTCCTCTTCCTCTTTTCTCCTTCTCTCTTCTGCTTCCTCTCGCTTTAGTGCACCCCTGAGTTTCCCGATCAGCTCTTCCTTGACGAAGTTTCTCTCTTTTTCCAAGAAGCACTCTTTTTCAAATTCTTTTCGCCACTCCAACATCCCTTCTTCGATTTCGCTTGACCTGAAACTGCCCTTCATAACTGGTTCCACGTGCCTTTCGTAACTTCCCATACAGATGTCCCTTTCAATGGTTGCGTATATATCGCCGAAGTCGGTCCACTCGTTTTCATTCATTGCTTTCACGAGGTTTTCAGCAAGATCTCTAAGGGCTTTGCCATCAACAAGATTTCCCTCAAGGTGTTTCTCAGGTGTTTTCCATAGTTCCGTCATTAATTCATCAAAAGCGTTCCAATGTGAGCTTTTACGCAACTCCGTGAGGTTGCTAAATAATTTGGTGTCGTATACAGATGGAATCTGAGACACTGCAATCTTCTCTCTCGGAAAGCACCTTCTGATAATATCGACTTTCTCCTTGGATGCGTTGTTTGGCCTGAAGATTTTATCGCGAATATAATTTTCAAAGTTCCCGTTGCGTGGTGTTAGATTGCTTCGCACGACAATCCGAAGACTGGGAAAATTTTGAAGGCTTCCGGCTTTGGTTTTGAATATCAAACCACTCACTAAAGCGCGATATGCGGTAAAGAAAATCTACATCGCTGTTTCCTACAATGTTTAATGCGAAGATGTTCAATCCTGACGACATCAACGCGGTAAAAATACTTAGTTGTTCCGTTATTCTGTCGTCGTCTAGATCGGTGCCTTGTACATCCAGTAATAAAACGCTTCCTTCTTGACTTCGAGGCCGAAACTTGTGCGCCCAAACATTTCGAGTGACTGATTCAAACGAATCTCCCGTTTTAAAAGTCTCTTCAAAACTGTCATCGTCGCTCTTTCCTTCCCAGGTATGGCTGGTTACGTTCAGCATGGTAGATTTTCCAACTCTTGCGTTTCCCACAGCGGCTACGACGCGAATTGGTCGCTTGAGGTTTGATATGTCCTTCAGAACATGGGGGTTCAGCTTAAAGAATGTTTTGTGTTCATTCGTCTCCAACTCGAGTAGGAGCTTTGCTTTCCGTTCATTAGCACTAGCGGCTGTAAATGCAGTAAATAGCAAGTAAAAAAAAAAAGTAAGTAAGTAAAACTTTATTTACACAGGGTAGCCCATTTAGCTCTAAGGCTGGTCTCCATAGGGGCCCAGTATCTTAAAAAATTAATTAACATCAAGAATTTTATGAACTATTACATTTACAAAGCCTAATAAAAATACAATAACAGAATTTAAGAACTACATTAAAAAGCCTAAAAATACAATGCAAAATCACAAAAGCCTAGAATATAATGAAAATATCAAAGTTATGATAAAAAGAAATGTCTTGCTCGGCGGCAGAACGTTTGAATGTTTTCACTCTTGACAATGTTTAAAGGGGGTTTGTTAAAAATTTTTGCGCCGGTAAAAAGAAAGGTCTTTTTCCCAAAATCCTGTTTAACGTTTGGTAGGGATAGCCTCATACTTTGCCTTGTGGAATAATTGTGAATGTTCGAAAATCTAGTAAAATATAATGAAAAATAACTAGGAACTAATGAGTGAAGACAGAGAAAAACGAGTTTAGCCTTGTGGTAAGAGCGTCTGCTGGAAAGAGTCGGCCATTGCAGCTGCTCTATTGCTTCAGATGAGCGAGAGCAACGTGCGATAATCCGTGCAGATCTATTCTGTAGGCGCTGTAGTCGATCTATATCTTGCTGTAGAAGATTACTTCAGGCAATGTCACAGTAATCAAATAATGGAAGAATTAAGGCGTTGTGAACAAGTATTGCTGCCTTTTTTGTCACGAAACCTCTAACACGGCCCAGGATATTAACTCTTGACGTCACCTTTTTACACACATAGTCCGCATGAGCCTTCCAAGTCATAAAGTTGTCGAACACCACGCCTAGGTATTTAAAAGAAGTTTCGCAAGATATGGACTTTCCGAGAAGATTAAGATTTAAAATGCAACCGCGCTTTTTATGCCTTTGAGATGTAAATAGTACACACTTAGTTTTTGAAACATTGAGAACAAGATTATTAATAATAATAACAATAACAATAATAATCAATTTATTAAAGTCTCAAATCGTTCTAGCCGAGCACAGATGCTCTACTAATTGAGGAGACTAAATCAAATCAACGCTAAATCAAATCAAAGCTAATGTTGGTTTTTGGCGAGAGGGGAAAACCGGAGTACCCGGAGAAAAACCTCTCGGAGCAGAGTAGAGAACCAACAAACTCAGCCCACTTATGACGTCGAGTCCGGGAATCGAACCCGGGACACATTGGTGGAAGGCGAGCGCTCTCACCACTGCGCCAACCCTGCTCCCCGATTGTCTTCTAGCCATTCAGATAAACACTGAAGATCTTGGTTAATATAAAAAATTGGACCAGTTGGACCAGCAAGATATAAAACTGTGTCATCCGCGTACATATTTACAGAACAGTGTTTGACACAGCGTGGTAGGCCATTAATATAGACAATGAATAACAGGGGTCCGAGGATGGACTCCTGTGGCACTCGAGAAGTTATGGCAAGCTCTTCAGATGACTGAAAATCAATGTGCACGAACTGCTATCGCATACACCATAATATTCTAATTTGCTAAGCAAAATGTCATGGTCAACTGTGTCGAAAGCCTTTGCCAGGTCAATAAACACAGAACCAGTGACTAAGCCCTTGTCCATATTCATGAGAATCTCGTCGGCGAAATAGGTTACAGCCGTCTCAGTTGAGTGCATTCTTCTAAAACCGGATTGTGATTTACAGAGCAAATTGTGTTCGTCAAAATAACTTGCAAGTTGCTTGTGGATTAAACGTTCTAGGACTTTAGATACCACTGGTAATACGGATATGGGGCGGTAATTTCTTGGGTCATCCTTTGTACCTGATTTGTGCAGAGGGGTCACCTTTGCTTTTTCCATTCCGCGGGAATAACGTTTTGTTGGATAGTTAAGTTAAAAAATGACGGACAATGGAGAAGCCAGGGCGTCTGCTCCGAGAATGGCCACAGGTAAACGAATCATTATTGAGCGCACTCTTTTAGCTGAACTTCTACACCCCAAAAGATGCGTTTTCATTTAACTTAGTGAAACTTTTATGGAAAAGTTATGGGGAAATATTTATATTTCGGGGAAGCCAAGATCTTCGTGTTTTCATAAACTGATTTATCTACTTTTTTTTATGAATTGCAGTGAAGCTGATGAAGACGAATATACCCAACCTAACTGACTCCGTTCTGCGTTCCCTTAGGAAGCAGGCACTTCCTGATTATGCTGTTGTAAAATATTAGACATTAGTGTGTTGTTTTAAAACCGGAAGGACACGTTGCTTTCTCAGAAACTCTGCTATAAATAGCATTATTACACCAATATACGTTTTACATTTTGCCACTCTGGCAAAACTTCAGGATTGAGACATTTCATTAAAAAGCGCGCCCTTTGGCTTCCGGGCAGACAACACAAACTTCGGCCTTGATAAATCTTGCTAAGAATCAAGAGAGAATGAGGTAAGAGAACAGATCCCTATGCCCCATCATAGTTTTCTTGAATCTATTTCTAGTTTCGCGAAGCTATTTTAAGTTCTCGTTCCCAATGTCCTACGGTTGGGATGATCAAACTTGTAGACACAGGGTCCGTTAAGCTGTTATGTTTTCTATTCCATATGGGAGTTTCAAACGTTTTGAAAATTATACAGTAAAGTTATCACCTAAAGAAACAAAATGGTCATCTTTAAAAGTCGGAACACACCCTAGTTTTCTTGATATTTAGATTTCAAATATGGTTTCGGACCCGTTAAGTTAACGGGACTTTCAAGAAAAAGGCCCACGGAGATACCGGGGATCAGATTTTGCCGATACTAGTATTTTCCCTCTGTCGTGTCTCTGTTTTGTAGCTAGAAATATATGATCACGATTGTCAGTCTGTCTTTTAAGTGTAGTCTGAGCGCAATGAGCATTCGCAATGAGCATATATATTTAGCCAAGTCTAAAAGCGGAGCTCCTCGAATCGATTATATTTTTTTACTGGCATCGAGCAACTTGCATCGCTAATTCCTTGGGCCAATTTTGTACAGCAGGAAAAACTAAATGTTTTACGATCCAGATGAATTATTCGATAGCAAACGTTTGGAAGAGAAACAAACTAACGAACATTCTTGAGTCCAAACTACTTTCAGGTGAAAGCGTAAAGGAATTCAAAGCGGATCAAAAACAAAACATTACAACAAAACAAATTGCGATGCCTACGTTTTTTCGAAGATTCCGCTTGGATAAGGTCGAGAAATCAGACAAGTAACAAACATATCTTGTACTGAGCTCGAAAAACTGCTAAGCAATTTTGACATAAATGTCCGTAGAAGAGACTAAAAGGAGCCGAGAACGAACCTGATAGTTAAGTCGGATAACTGAACAATCACTCGAAACTCAGAGCTGCATAATAGCGCCCTTTCACACAAAATCGTTGCTTGGCTGAGCAGACACACCGAAAACCCTTAAGTTTCACTGTTACTTCCCATGTCCAGCGATGAAGCTTCTTCAATTAAAGATTCTCAGCGGCAAAACATCCTGTTAGTTATAACAAAGACAGGTCAAGACAGTGCTTGTGAAACCAACCGAGCTTAAACAGAGCCGTTCACTGTAAAATTATCAAAGCCAGCCAACAAACTTCGCTATTTTTGACATCCAAACGCGGATTCCTACCGGTTCAAACAAAAAAACTCGAAAATTACTAAGTTATCCAATAAATACGGCGAAACTTCGCTGTTTACAGTCTTTGAACGAAGATCTGTATCTTTCAAATGAACCGTGAAGGGCGCTAGTCTTTGACATTTTCTTGACAGCTTTTAGACAACTTTCCGTCAGATTTTGAAACTTATACATGCATTTGATCGACTTTTTTCTTTCGAGCTTGAATTTCGCTGACGAATAAAGTTTTGAATTTCGGTGACGAACGTAATCTCCCTACCAGGGAGACCTTTTTTCTTTTTTCACTAACTGCTCAAGCCGCGGATATTTGTAATTTCATTACGTCATTAAAACTGGCCAATCAAGTGCCTCTCTAAAAATAGCTGCGCGGCTGAACCATAAGCTAAAAATAGATTTTAAACCATAATATATATAGTTTACGCACCATATAAAATTGATCAAAAATCGGGTAAGATTAATCTGTGGAACTGCAGACCGCGGAACTCGTGGAACCTGTGGAACCTAGAGAAATGACTGTTTTTATTACAACTACTCGACTCAACTACTGCTAAATTAACATTTTGGATTTGCTTCATACAACGGCTGGTCAGTGTTTTGGTTACGGCACCCCGGGTAGAAGATTGGGCAACAACTTTTTATTCGAAGGAATTAAATTCGACGACTGAAACCAGGTCGTGCTACAAGGGGGGCAAGGGTATTTTCGTGACGCCGTGATCCGGTTTTTTTGTGTTCTGTGAATCGTGATTTGATGAAAATACTGTTCCGTGAATCGTGATTGAAGTGTATTCCGTGAGGCGTGAAATGCAAAAGTCCTTGGCTGTGAATCGTGAATAGATAATTTTAACTTCCGAATCCACTTGTCATTTGTTCCCCAAACGACCCAAGTCATCATTTCTTCTCGCTCTAAAAATTTAATGTAGCGTCTTCCTAAAGGAGTTAGCAGTTTACACGGAAACTGTTCACGTCAATCCTTAAAGTTAAAGTGGATCTTTTGTTCTTCAGTAGCACGTGGCATTCACCCACGCTTTACTTTAAACAAAGAAAATATATGCAAACAAAGAACTTCTGTTATATAATAAGCAAGCTACTTGCGAATGTAATTCAGTTACATTAACGTTACTGATTAGTTACCACCGAGGTTACGTTTTAGAATTGGTTACGACATGAGGGTCAGAGTAAACCTCTGCTGTTGAAGATCGCCAAGTTTTTCTCTGTTGTTCGATGAGTCCAGTTAGTCAGATCCTTGGTACGGACTTCGCCCAAGTGAGTTTCTCAAGAGGTAATTTCCCCCTTATTGTGTGGTGAAGTTCCACTGTTAGTACAAACAAATCTATCATTGATTTACGAGAGTAACAAATCCTTGCCGGTACAAGCAAAAACCGCACCACAATACCGCTACGCATTTAACGTTTACTCACATCCGTTTTATGATGGCCATTTTATTGTGCAATGAAATTATGTCAACTAAAAGGACCGATGTGCAACTTACAATTTGTTATCTTCTGCTTTTCATGATACCTTGAGCCGGTATGAATTTTTGCGCCGAGGAATGACATACAAGAGTGCACGTGATTTCCATTTAACAAGCAATTTCTGTTCAATTAGTTTGAAATGCAAATGCACCCGTGGGTAAAACTGAAATTCTGCAGAGTACCTTTAGAGGTACACCACTTTACCCTTTGCAACCGGTTGGTTAGGACATTTCCGTCCTGTTAACTCCATTTTGTTATCCTATTGCACCGTCACTGTACCGTTCACTTTTAAAATAACCATGCACCTACCGATGGGATTGCAAGTTGGGAAACGAAACCGAGATTCTTCGCTAAGATGAAAATTAGTCTTTCCTTTTCATACAAAAATTTCCAGACTTTCTAGCCTTGAAATTTGGCTGAGTGAAGACATTCGAGAATCTCGTTTAAGGTGGACGTGCGCGGGTCCGGAGTGAGAACATTTCAACTCTTACAGAAGAAAAGCTCTACGATTAATATTGTTTTGGTGATAATGTGGTTAACCTCGTAGATCTTATAAGTGACAATTGTGGCTCCTGTCTTATTTGTACAAATCTCTGTTTGTAGTTCTTGAGAATTGTCAGAAATATTTTTAGCATTCTTCAATCTGTACATTTTAGTGGGGATAACTCCGTAATTTTGCACGATATAAGTAATCATCTTGTACCCCAAAACATTCAAGACTTGTTTCTTCCCACTTCTCGTGTTCATTCATACAATACTAGATCTTCAACGTCCCATAATTTTTCTATAAAGAAAATCAAATCTACAGATTCAAAAATATGCTTTCTCGAGAATTGGTGCGAAATTGTGGAATGAGATACCAACTAATATTCGTAATTTGCCTAAAGATAAATTTAGAAAGAGAATTAGTGCACTCTTATTTTAAATTTTAGAGTCTGATGCCTTGTATTACGTTCTAGAAGAAATTATATGCAGGGTAAACAAACTGGGTTCTTAACTATAATGCGCTGTCTTAATGCCTGCGGATGGTAGCGCAATAATGCCACAAGATGGTAGCGCGTCCTTTGGTCTTCGTTTGATGCTCTAATCAGCTCTTTATTCGAATTTTTTACTCTCTATTTTTTTTCTTTTCTCAAAGTTGTTCTCGTTTTAATCTCAACTTTATTTCCTTATCAACATATTCTTTTTAGCAGTCTTTCATCTTTCCTTATTTCCTGGCCCGCCTAGATTAGCTATGCTACCTGCGGGTCAGGTAATTCTGTATTTACTAAATAGCACGTCAATAAAAATCAACTTCAACTTCATTTTAACTTTTAAATTTTAACTTTTTATAAATTTTGGATTTCAGTGAACTATGAATTTACCTAACGATACCATGTTTAAGCTCTTTCATTTTATAACTGATTTGTTTCCTATTATTCTTGTGTCCCCAATTAGCTTTTTTTTAGTTTAAGACATCGACACTGAAGTAAAGTTGCTATGTTATGTTGTTAAGTTACCAGGGCATTCTCTTGATCAGCACCACGACTGTTTCTGTACAGCTACTTATTGAACCGGTCTGACTTGACTAAGCTACTCTAAATTTGGTCCCACTATGATGTCAGCCAAACATGGTTAACAGAAGGGCATCTGGTTGAACTCAGACCTGTATCATGTAAAGACGGGAGACCCTATAAAATTAGAAGACGGTTCAACCAACTTTTCAGAACTGATTACGTGCAGTGCATTTGGAAGCCAGTGTGCAGACGAACCATAATAAACACTTTTTACTTTTAGTTTAATAGTTCGACGTTCTTTAAAACTGCTTTGTTTTTGTTTGTCTCTTTGTTATCGTCCCACAGTTTTCGAGACACGCCTAGTGTTGTCGATCATTCCGTGTAAGAGATCATACCGCACGCGAAGGTAGCCATCTTCTTCCTTGGTGACAGCCGATGGATACAGCCTCTCCACATCCTGTGCAACATGAATAACGCCACATCCATCTCCAGCTTGGCCAAACTTCTTTTCAGCGATTTCATTCCACTCCCAGCAGACGCCGTTAAGTCCAATGGCGCTGTATGGGGAAACAGGCTGCGTGGTTATATTGTGTTTCAAATCTCTATCGCTTAACAAGGCACCAATGCCAGCTCCCATTACGACAGCACCTAAAAGCTCCATCCAACCACCATGCTTTTTACTCAGCGTTTGTTTGAATATCTCCAGCGATTTTACCTTCTCGTCGTACAGTCTCTTTAGGTTCTGTACTTTGCTGGAGACTTCTTCCTTTTCTTTCTTTTGCTTTGAAATTTCTTCATCCTTTAGCAAGAGATTCTCTTCAAACTCCTTTTTATCCATCTGTCTTTTCCGTTCCGCTTCCTCGGCTTTTTGCGCTAGTTCCTTGATCTCTCTTAATCTTTTTTCAACTTTCATTAGATCTTCTTCAGCAGCCAACGTCTCACTTTCCAAGACGCACTCGCTCTTAAACTCCTCCAAAGCGCCTTTGATCTTCTCTTCTATTTCGCCAATTGTCGATGCCTCAAACAAAGGTTCAATCAGTTTTTTGTGGCTTCTCTTGCAAATGCTTTTCTCAAGAGCGACGTAAACACTTCCAAAAGCATGCCACGAATTTGCATTCATTGCCTCTGTGAGTTTCTCAGCCAGTTCAACTATTGCCTGACCATCTATTGGACTTCCTTCTAAGGTCTTTTTGGTCGGGACCTCCTTCAATTTACCAACCAAGCGCTTCATGTCACCCCAGTAATCGCTGCTCCGTAGTTTTTCAAAATTAAGGAACAGGTTGCGGCCGACTAAGGGAAGCTGGGTCACCTGGATTTGTTCCTTTGGGAAGTACTTTGCGACCGTTTTCCTTTCCTCTTGCATGTTTTCATCGAAGGAGGGTTCCGCAACAGACTTCTGAACATGATCTTCAAGCGTTGTTCCGTGAGGTGCTAGGAGAGGGTCTCGGACTACTACTCGTAGTTTAGGAAAGTTTTTCAGTGTCACGTTCGGGAAGACGATGTTACTCAGGCGCGACAAATGATACAGAAAGTGCAAGTTGTTATTCTGAAACGTTTCGCGAACAAAAACATTCAGACCGGACGAAATTAGAGCCGTAAACATGCTCAGGTGGGTAGTTAATGCGTCGTCACCCAGGTTTGTACCTGCAACATCGAGCAACACAACGCTTCCTTTCATATCATCTGGCAGGTGAATGACGTGAGCCCAGACATCATGCGTGACGGATTCTTGCGTGTTTCCCGTCTTAAAGATTTCTTCGACTTCAGTTTGCTGTACTCCGCTCCAAATGTGGTTTATCATATTTAGGGTAGTGGATTTTCCTATCCTTGCATCTCCAAGCACGGCAATAACTCGTATCGGCAGAACTAGCTTCGACATTTCCTCTAGAACTTGGCGATTCAATTCGTAGGTTTTGCTTGCGTTGTCAAATTTCAGCAAAACTTGGGCGACCTTTGCTTGGACGTTTGACGCTAACACAAACAATAGGAAAAACGCCACTAAGAGGCTATTAAACGCAGGAAAATGCATCTTGTTCCTCTTCACAGAAAGTTCTCCGCAGTAGTGAAGTTAAGGCTTCAAGTGAAAGCTCTATTAGAATGGTTATCTCATGTCTACAGGGAATTTACCTTCCCTTTACATCATAATTATTCAGGAGAGTTTTGCATATTTTCTCAGCAACTTAGTCTTCGAGAATGAAAGTGAAATCGTACTTTGGCTCCTCATCGCTATTTTTAGCACCTTTACAATGCATGCCTTCATGACAAATATGCAAGGGTCTTTCGGTTTGTACTGCTCATGTAGATGTGGTCGGGGAATGTCCCCGTCGGATAATATCATTCTTATTCACTAGTCGTCATTTCTTACGAAATCAGTAAACCCCATTCCCACATGCTTTTGTGGAAAGGAACGTCCACCTGCCAGCTTTTCAGAATAATTCATTTGCGGCCTGGTTTTCCAAACACTTGATCGGAGATTCATGAGCACGGTAATGAAAGTGAAAGAATGATGATCATGAGATCATGACTTGATTTCCATAATCCCCAGAAACACTCAAACGTGTAGCTGTTTACAATGTTTTCTCGGCAAAGGGGCAATCCCTCTTTCGCGATTTCTAAACAACAACTTTGGATTTAACACCGTTTTAAGAGTTTTACGTTCCATCTAAAAACTCGTTTTAATAGAATTAAACAGATTTTAAAAATACACCAGGCAGTGTGTCAGCTCGTTCTTTGTTACCCGTCGCTTGCATGAATTATGCTAAAACGAATCAAACAGTGCGTTTCTAAAAACAAGCATGCAATAGGTTTGGAATATGTTTTCATAAGAGTGTTCTCCTTTTCACGCGTTATTTGGTATTTTCGGCAAGGTCAACTAAAAAAACACCAACCCGTGAGTTTTACATACAGTTCACTTTACGCATAAACTGATGCCTACAAACATATCTAGTGTTTCTATAAATCTCCTTGTGTTCGTCGTTTGGCGGATATTTTTCCTTCCCTATTGAACATATAACCCAAACAAGTTGTTCCGCCGTACAACTAAACGAAAGTTGCAAACTTCCAACATTTAAGGCTACTTCACATCGCTAAAATCCTGACTATTTTACACCGTCTCATCACCACAAGCAATATATCGCTGCGGATATATTTTGATCTTTGGCCACCATGATTTCAGCAAAAACTTCATGTCATGAAATGTGTTTAGGCCGCTACCACGATTTCTTCGGATCTTGCCCTATGTTTTGACTCCGTACATGGGATTCTGGAAAGTTGTTGTTGTTGGCTGGAAGATCGGATTCTCGGCCTGTTATCAAATAAAAATGAAATACTGTGAGGATGAGTGGCATTATACATGTTACACTTCTCCATCTTTCCATGAATCATAAGTCTCGTGATAGAAGACTCCCCTTTCATAGTAACGTTATATACAGTTTATTATATGGAAAAAGGTAAAAAGTGGGCAAAGAAATAAAACAGTGACAAATGGGTAATTTTAAAACGGAAACGGAAATTGGATGAAGTGTGTGATCCAACTTCTGTATTTCTCTGTAGAAATTTTTTTCTTAACAACTTCACTGCCGACTTTTTGTAAGTCGTTTTTGCAATTTCCTAAGGGTAGGAGGTCAAGACGACCTCACTATTCCAAATAAGGGGTTACCACGGATATTGTGCTGGTCACCGAAGGCTCCGTTTTTCTTTTCACGCTCGTCACGCTAGCTGTCGTTTGTTTGTAAACGATAACTGTAGCAACAATTTTGACATTTTTAGATAATGGATAAATATTTTAGATGAACGCCGTATTGTTGATAGATAATTATTTGTAAATAGTTTTTGGGACAGTACGTAGTTTTTGATAGTTTTTAGATCTGTGACATTTGTATTTCTTATTTTAGATTTTAATACTTTTTGAAAAAATAAAACAACACTTTTAAGTTTAAAACATGACATGTTTCGACATACTTATGCCATCTTCAGTTGCAAATGTTCGTTACAATTTGAATTTTAACTGTATACAGAGTTTCATATTACAAGAATTAACTATTATTTGAATAATAATGAAACAAGTATAAAACATGAGGTATTCGACTTCAAAACTTACTAAATAGAAAGGGTTACTGATCCAACATGTTGTAACTGTTGGTTTAAAACAGGCCTCTCCCATTTAATATGCAGAGCCTCTTTAACTTTAATTTGAAACTTAGAGGTTGCAGAGTCTAAAACAGTGAAACATTCCGTAGAACAGGAGTCTCGACAAGCCTGAGATGACACATAATGCTTGTAAACATGAAAAGCCTTGTCGGCGGACACAAGGTGCTCCGGAACGCGAGTAGAAATGTAACTAGCATTACAGCCAGCACAAACAAATTTATAAACAACATGCGAACGAAGACCCTGTGGTACGAAATCTTTCACGCTGAACAATTGTCTAACCTTAAAAGTGGAAAAAACTAGCTTGATGTCAACATTACTACAATATTGTCTTAGCAGTTTTCTAAGTTTATTTTGTGTAACGCTGGAAAAACGGCCCGCGAAAGGAAGTTTATAGTAATGTGTAGAAGGTTTGTTGGTCCCAACATTGTGGCCTCTCTATGGGCTAGCTTCATTAACTGCATTTCAAATATACTTACGAATAATTTTATCGACGATCGAATTTGGGAAACAGTTCTTCCGTAAAATGAAAACAAGTTCTTTGATGTCTTTATGACAGCCAAACCATGTATTATTAATTTTGTAGACTCTGTCAATTAATGTCCGAACTAGTCCCAGTTTGTATGACAATGGGGCAAAACTGAAATAATTGGTAAGAACACCAGTGAAGGTCTTTTTGCGGAAAATAGATGTAACTGATCGTTTGGTAGTATTAATACTTTTTATTTTTATGGAGGACCTCCCTGAAAACCACGTATTTGCGTGACGGATGTTTCCTCCTTAAAGATTGTTTTATTATTATTATTATTATTATTATTATTATTATTATTATTATTATTATTATTATTTATGTGTCTTTTTCGAGCCATTTTCACAGCAAGTGGGCGCCGCCATGTTTCTTGCGTTGGGGGAGCAGGGATGGCGCAGTGGTGAGAGCACTCGCCTTCCACCAATGTGGCCCGGGTTCGATTCCCGGACTCGGCGTCATATGTGGGTTGAGTTTGTTGTTGGTTCTCTTCTCTGCTCCGAGAGGTTTTTCTCCGGGTTCTCCGGTTTTCTCCTCTCCACAAAAACCAACATTTCCAAATTCCAATTTCATCTGCTTGTAAAGCGCATTTGATCATATACACATGGAAAATGCGCTACATAAGTTCTAAATTATTATTATTATTATTATTATTATTATTATTATTATTATTATTATTATTATTGCGAGTCACTGCGATTCCGAAGTGAGGTTGTGTTTCTGGCCGTTCTGTGAGTGATTTCCTGGACCTGGCATGGCAATTTTGGCGAGTTTTGACTTGTAAATAATGCAATCGGTTCACTTTTTTGTCAACAGGACCGGTGGCTCGTCACAGTTCTAAAAAATATCTGAAATGGAAATGAGGGGACTTCCATGTGGCCGTTATACAAGAATTACCTAGAATTCCATTGGGTCACAAAGGCGAAAATTACAAACCAGTGAGTGCAAGTGAAATCAAAAGCGTTATCCGCGTCGCACTAAAGATGTGACCAGGAATATGTGAGAAGTGGAGTTAAAGTTTGCTGCCAACGCAGACTTTTAGCTTCAAAAGATATTTTTGTCCCAAAAACTTCAAGGCAAAGTTGCGTATTTTTGGTGTTGTGAAAGGGCATTCGAAGCCAACAGTTTTGGTTTTGCAATAAAATAAACGGTCATTTTCTATGAAAATTGGGAGTTTTGGTCAGTTTACGAAGTGATAAAGTCTGAGCATTTGACAATAAGAATGGTTTATTTCAACCATAGCAAGGCATCTGGAAAAGCTGCAGGTTTTCAAAGCACTAACGGTGTTTATGATGTATTGAGTATATCATAAGGCAGTTAAGCGGTTAATATAGATACACATTTGAAGGCGTTCTGCTGGATAATATAGAAGTTAGGCAAGTGAAATTATGATGTTTTACCGAACGCTTTAAAAAAAGACGCCAACGTGCCGCTGGTTTCCTCCACTTAGTACAGGCCTACTTTACCACATTATTTGACTCATAGAGTATATAAAAGTCATAAAAATTCACCACTTCAGCTATAAAATTAGATGTGCTGTCACTTACCATGACACACTTTGCATTCTGTTGTTCTTTTTCAAACTGCGCAAATTCTCTTCGGTCCTGAAAAATGAATAGTTACCAGTTTCTCCGACAATATTCAACAAATCAGACTAAAAGTCACACTGCTTACCAAAAGTGACCTGCCCTTTTAGGTCTATAGTGTCCACATGTTTTTAACTTATGGTGTAATAAATGTAAAAATGCAAAATGTAAACAATGACTTTGTCAACAAAGATTCTCCTGTAAGCTGTCTCCTTAAAAGGCTCTTGTGAGTCTTCAGTTGACTGCCAGTAGTCTCTTTCTTCTCCTGTACCCCGTTTTAGATCTAGTGCACAGGATCGTGTGCCGTCCGCTCGTGCGGGTGATCAGGAACAGAGTACGAATGCTTACAGGATAGCGGTTCTCAGGCCATTATGTTTGAAAACATATATTTATTTTGATGAAAGTACACTAAAAGGCTGCTGCAAATGATCTGGAACTGCAATCACACATCATGAGGAACTGCAATCACACATCATGACTCAGACCCGGGATTGTGATAAGCAGTGGTCAACGGCAATCAATTGTAGTCGATATTCATCCAGTAATAATCGATTTTTCATCAACTAGCCTGTAGCAAAATCTAAACTGTAAAAATTTCACTGACAGACAGTACATTTCTGGCATACTGGAATGAGCCAGGCTTTGGGTAGTTAACAGGCTGGTTCTGAGTTTGCATGACAGCCAAAAGACTAACCGATGCCAAATGATGGCGTGGTGTTTGAGGGGGCTTTCCCAATGAGTGAAGAAGCAAGCTACAGCACTGAAGCTAGCGTACGGATCACGAAGCTTTTATCTAAACTTACCTGTATCGTAGCTAGCACTCGCCAGATCAGCAGCAGAGCTAAAGCGACAGCTAACACGGCTCCTATAACGCTAAGAATTACTGCTAAGGCATGCATCTCAGATGGGCAGTCTGAAATGAGAAGCATGAAATGTTAGAATATTTTGAAGAGTTTTGTTTTAGATTACGTTATTTTTGATACTCTTTATTGCTGCGAATGGTAACAATAAGCAATATCCATGCTGTTGAAGATTATCCGGATTTGGGAAAGTGTGAATACGTTGGATAAGGTTGTTATTATTTTTTTAAAAACACGCATATTCTAAAAACGGAGTACTCTCGGCAGATGTGACCCGAGACGGGCCTGCGAAATAGTCTGGGCCAATGTCATAAAGCACGGTGGGCCGCGCACCATTTTCCCACCAAACCTTCCCAAAAGAACTCATATTCTGCGTATACCGATTAAACCTTGTTCTGTTTATTTTGTTTGTTCTATCGGAGGCAGATATGAGTGAACCGAAAGGTAATCGATCTGTTCCGAAAACATAATAGGACCCAATATAACACGATTGCTGTCTATTCACGATCCGAGTATCTCTTCTCCGGATTACTATAAATCAACAAGGGTTCTATAACGAATGCCGTTCTCTTATTGGCTACACTACTCACTATCTATTCTGTTGTAGATAATGAATAGCAGTTGGCAACAAAATGGCGGCCGCTTCTTCGTGTTTTAGAAGTGTCTGTGAGGAGGATTTAGATAATTTACTTGTTTATTCTTGAACGACTAGCAGATTTATACTAAAACAACTTAGATTGTTCGCTCTCCACTTTTAGGCGTAATAGCTGATTCGGGCTGCGCCCTCATCAGCTATCACGCGATAGAAATCTCGAGCTCCCAATTTAATTGTTAAATAGATAGAACACGATTGCTGTCTATTCATGATCTGAATATCTCCACTCCGGAATAGTCTTGGAGGGACGCGCCCTAAGTTTGGTTCTCTTTCGTTGAGTTATTTAAATGCTAACATCAATCAAAATGACTTGTCAGCCAACCTTTCTTCTTCTGTGTAGAGATTAATAACTGTCCATCTGAATCTGTCCTGTAGGCGAACGTCAGATAACAGTCCTCGTCATCTTGAAAACGGCACTGTTTGCCCATGCCTAAAAAAGGGAAAAGCCATGCACGCAAACAACAAAGTGTTAGTCTGCAAGGCGGAGACAATTTTAAACGGATGAGGTGAGAAGAATATATATCTAAATCAGATCTGTTCCGCAATCCCAGCAGGGGGCGTTTTTCGATGGAGAAGAAGACGTTTAAGGCAGGCTTTACTTCAGGTGTTAAATTCATAACACACGAAACAAAAGTTTAGGATTGAAGATCGAGTCAGGTTTAGGTCTACCCACGGCTACTGGAGATTGCGTTTCATGGAGAGACGGCCGATTTTCAGGTATATCTTTTGTGAAGACTGCCTAAGTTGTCCTTCTCAGGACTGCACTCACCCGGACTATCGTACTTCACTTAGTTATGATATGACTCCTGGGTTCAAACCATTTAGGTATTTAATTTATATGAGCTTGTTCCAGGAGAAAATAGTTGGGGCAGGCGAGAACTAGTGAAGAAAATGCAGCAATTTGTTTGACTAGCCCCATCTACTCTGAGAGCCTGGAATAAGTTTATATTTAATCGTAACACAGATGAGAGTTCATTCCATGAATGTTTGGTTCGAAATGCTGTGTGGCGGTATAGCCGAGGAAAGATAATAGCAGGACGAAGATCAGCCTTGCCAGCCAAGGCCCTTTAGCCGTAGATGTCTGCGAAGTGGCTCTATATGGCAAGTGAGATCGACCAGGAACACTCGAGTGCTCTTCCAAAAGCTAAACTTGAGGGTTCTTGAGGTTTCTTTGCCCGTCAACGCTGCCTTGCACGGAATCATTATTCTATTCCGCTTCCTTTTAACAATATCGTAAGATTTTTTTCCAATAATGTACCTTTTTTCTTAAATTTTGACTAGAATAAGAAGGTTTGATTATCAAATTTTATGACGCCAATCTTTCAATCGGAAACTCCTTCGATAACAAGGACCGCAACCATTTTTATGAGCCCGCGAGAATGAGCACTTCCAACAAGTTTACTCGCAAAAGTTTACGAGCAAAGTAAGAGTTCTAAGGTACATTTATCAATTAAACTTACTTTAAAATTGACAGTAAGAGTCTTTGGTTTTTTTCTTTGAAGCTACTTAATATTTTTGGTGGATCCTTTTTGACTAGTGAAAACGTATCCGGGATAGTGCAATCTGGACGTCACTCGCCCAGATAGCGAGTACTCCCAAAATCTAGGTAGCATACTAACCTGGTTGCAACTTGTCCACTGGTTTGAAATTGAAATCTTTGCAATTTCTTGCGCAAAGGTCACCGGTATATTCGCCGCTTCCAAACATACGGCATTCCACGCATGCTCGATTAGCTTCGCAAGTTCTCGTACAGCCCTAGAGATTCAAGGACAAGGGAAACATATAAAGTGTATGCAACCAGTCTCCAGAGATTCGAATGACAATGGGTTGGCGGCCATGTTGGTGGACAATAACAAAAGAAGCTCGCGAGAAATCTTTTGTTCACGGTACACCAACATGGCGGTGATGACGTAACGTACATACGCCCTATATGCATACCTACGCATGTAGCACGTTGTAGAGGGCAGCTGCTGCAGATAATTCTAAGAGATCGTTTCTATATTTAACGGTGATTATACAAGGGTCTGATGAAGATCTTTCTTTATTAAAAATGTCAATGGCAAGTATCATGTGTCTACTACTTAAAGAACCAGCGTTATGAATTGTTATAACTAAAAAGAAAGTATATTGGTAATCAGTGGATCTAATTATAGGCTAGCTAGAAGATTGACATTGAAATAAAGTTGACTCTGAAAGCATAAAAAAATACTTAGTTCACTTATGAGTTCGCATAACGGTACAACCCGTCGGCATAACTACCTGAAAAAACACCTGTTCATTCCAGAAGACGATACAGATCAGACACAAACGAAACAGATTGCACCCGCAAACCTATTAAACGACATAAGAGCAAGAGTAAGCTCGACCATGGTGTTCTGTATACTTACCACGCACTCATCGCAGAAAGTTCCCCGGTAGGGCAAAGAAGCGTTGCATACGCAAACCCCGCACCTGCATGTCCCCCTTCCGCTACAAACAACCTGATAAAAGAAGCAGCATTCTTGAGTCACAAGTTAATATTTTTGCCCCCAGAAAAGTAAACACGAAGTATAGCAAACTAAATCTTTACGTGAACAATTATCATAATATGCATTTTTCAGCACCTGAAGGGCGTTTATTTATTTTAATGGTGTCGCGAGAGAGTTTTGTTACAGTGTAATAAACTAAGTTGGACTCATCCAGCTGAATGAACTCGTTCACTACAAGTGGCTCTCCCATGATACAGGAGTACAGCAGTGCAACTGATAAAATCCGGAAGGTGAGAGGTTCGACTTCCTGCTTCCGAGCGCATTTCGCTTAAAGAGTCATATCTGATGGTGGATTATCTTAAAAACACGCTCGTGGAAACGAACTCAGTGATGTTCGAAAGGGATAGATTAGTGGAAATACCAGCTTCGCCGGACAGCTTAAACCTTACCCCATCCTTAATACAACTTTCCACGTCTAAACTGCAGCTACAAGAAGGCCCCGTCCATTTTTCTGTACAGTTGCACAGTCCACAGTCACAAAATCCGCGCTCTGTTGCACAAAAGAATCAAAGTCAATTGATAATATATCAGGATACTTCACAAATTAATGTGATCATGTAAGCTGAAGCCACTCTAAAGGCACTAAGGCCACTCACATATCAGGGCGTAACATATGGCTACTGAGATGGAACTGTTGCAGTTTTATTGGTGGACGTTCTCAGGTTTCAAATGTGTATACATCGTTTCTTTCGCACGCCTTCGCACCCTGTGCTTATTGACGAATAAATTTTACTTCTCTTGGTACTGCTGCGCGTTTTCGTGAGACTAAACGAAAAGTTTTCGAGCACTAAAAACTATTTCAGTTGCACTATGTTCATATCAAAATATTTTTAAAAGAATATTTTATGAAAGAACGATATAAAACTGATCAATGAGAAATAATTTGTGTTAGTTTGTTCAAAAAGTTTGTACCAATCGAAAGAAAACCGACTTGAAAAACATCTCTTGGGCCCGGAATGGCTTCAAAGTTTTGAGAGATGCATGCCTGGTTCGGAATCGATAAAGGTATCGAAATCGATAAATGTATTCACTAATGAGCCGACCTGAGCCTCCACAAATCTCTTCATTTTCAGGGTCTTTTGGACAACTTAGAGTGTCGCATTCACACTTGTCCCCATAAATCAAACCGTTAGCATCCTCCTTTGTAGATAAAAGGAAAATAAACAAGTTCAGATGATAATAAATCGATAAATAAGAACTTTTCAAATTTCCAAGGGTAGCAGCTTGCGAGATCCAGTAAGATACTAAGCGTTGTTTACTACGTAAAGTAACCCTAAGCCTTGGATAACCAACCTTCTTTCAATAAAATTATTAGGACACGGATGCCAACCAGCCGTTAAAAGACGTGATCGCTAAGAGTAGTATTATTAATAATGTTCTCTAGGCTGCAAAGGGTTAAAATGGGATTTCTTTGCAAAACGTTCTGAAGAACTCTTTCAAGTGGCAGTGGTGTACCCGGCGGAAATGTTCCACCATAGCAAGGAAGAAGGGAAAAAGACAGATGATTAGAGAGGCGACGGAAGGCTGAGGGAACACTACTGCATTCATGTAAAAATACGCAGTAGTAACATTTGATAATTGCATCATCACAGATACATCGCACCCTTGAGCTTCCAAGGAATACATCCAGGAATTTCTTTGATTTAGTTTCTATCCGCTAAAACAGAATCTAGGCTCTCTATGTCCAACTTATGAGTCGACCAGGCTTCAATGAAAAGACCATTGATATGGTCTGATAAAGGCTTGATGTAACTCACCTCCGTGTCTTTGCAGTAGCACTTGCCGCATTTACAAGTTCCTTGACCATTGCATATTTTGCCGTCATTGCTATTAGAAACGCAAAAATGAAATGGTGAGTTTTTTGTGAGCTATAGAATGACAATGTGACACACAAAGTTACATTTGATAAGCGAAAGGTCGTGAGGTGTGTTTTCTTAAAATTGAGGTAACGAAACATTAAGAATTTATTATGACTACCTGAATAAGCCACTTAGGACACTTTTACATTTCAGTAAAACTATGACCATGACCAGCTCAGATTGAACATTTCCCAAACGGAATGTATCAATTTCTGAATACCTGATTAAATGCCAGCTCTAGCAGGTCCCACAAAATTCTGAATTCTACTTTAAAATACTGAACCTTCTACTGAGAAATAAAATCTCCTCACTGTAGCTTAAGTACCAGTCACACGCTCATGAAAATAGTCTTGGATCGACTTGGTCACTCATTTCGTGTCATTTCAACATTTCATCCTATTACCTTGGGCATCCTCTACTCTCGTCCTCCTTTGTACAAGAACAGTATTCCCCTCCCCTAAAATGAAAACAAATGATTTGGAAATCCAAAATAGCTTAAACAAACAAAGCAACGGTTGCTGTGGTAATCTCTCGAGTGATGGATAGCGAACGCGATCACCAAATAGTAATGGTAATGTATTTATATAGTAATGGTAATGTATTTATATAGTAATGGTAATGTATTTATATAGTAATGGTAATGTATTTACATAGTAATGGTAATGTATTTATATAGTAATGGTCATGTGTTTATATACCGCACATATCACATAGTTTCATGGCGGTTCCAATTCTTCTGAGGGGTGAGATCGATCGCCGGCATGCAAAGGCGCCACACGCATTCCATATCCAATCTCACTCACCCACCCAACTCACGAATGTGAGAGACAGATGAAATCAGATCGAGATAGAGTTAGAACACCACACCAAGGACTACGTCCCCTACTCTTTTGCGAATAGTGTGTGGGTTCTTTGACTTTTCACAAATTGTCAGAAACAAGTGTTGTAAGATGGGACCCACGGCTAAGACCCTGAGTGTTGATCCGCCCGGGGTTTCAACCCACGACCTCCCGTACAGTATAGTTCAGTGTTCAACTGAGCTAAATCGGTCATAGAGGGGATTAGTTTCTAAAGAAACTGTGGTGCTGCGTCGGTGGGGAAGTGAGACACGAAAATTTGGTTTATCAACGGAGTTGATAATGTAAATTGACCACCGTACAGGGATTCGATTAGCTGACGTTTCGAGCGTTAGCCCTTCGTCGGAGCGAATCGAGGAATTGTGGGTTGTGTATGGTTTATATACAGAAAATGGAGCTACGCTATTGGTGGTAACATGGTAACGTGAAAAACAGGAATAAATTAATTGAATGAAAAGCGCTCGTTGATACCGTGGGGATTAAGAGTGCCAATTTGAAAGATCAGTTTTTGCTCGAGATTTTTACGGCTTTCC
>JAEMWC010000247.1:130000-172500 GCA_016490735.1 Pachyseris speciosa | reverse complement strand
CTTTACTGTTATTAAGCACTAGGGCAGCGTAAGGGATCTGTGGAGGCGACGGGTTTGAAATTTCAAAGTCGTACTCGTTCTCGATCTCGTACTCGTACTCAAATCTAAAGTCTCCTAGTAACTACTACGACGACGACGACAACGACGACGACGGAAAATAGGGTCGAAAGTCATGTGACTGGTTTCTGAAGAATGAAAGCAACTAACGCTTTTGGTGAGGACTGGTGATTAGCCAAACACATCCTACATATTCGGTCTTATTTTAGTCTGGTTTGTACGCCGGGAAAATGCATTAAAAACCCTCACCGATTGCTTGATCAAGTACTAAAAATATACCCGTAAAAAAGAAAACAACATTAACAACAACGATCGAATACTTAACCGTATCTCCTAATTGAACATCAGTGCAAGTTCTTGTATTTTCATACACCTTTCCCTTGCTGGAATTAAATAATACGGTACAGCAGTTAAGATTCCCGGCTAACGCTCCCACCATTGCTGCGCCCAACATGTTGATTGCTTTTAAACATCGTGTGGGGTGCTGTTGGGAGTTGACGCAACGACATCCAATAACTGCCAACAGCACGCTACACGGTGATCAAACGAACTCAACATGCTGCATGCTGCTCGCCAAAAATGTGGGAGCGTTTGAAAGAGCATTTAGACTTAACCGAATCATCACGTAGAGGAGGCTAATAAAGAAAGTAATTGAGTCACTAGTAGTGGAGAATGCATGATTGACGCCCGTTTTTTGGGGAGCCATTAACATAAAATAGGGAGCCAGAATAAAAATAGAACAAAAGGCGCGGGAATCTTCTTAATTTATGCTTGACATGTTAAGACAAGTACAGGCAATGACGTCACAAAAGCATGATAAGTACGCGGCGGTAGATAATTTGTTGAGGAATAATTAAATTACGTCAAAAAGATCATACGACTGCCAATATGTCAGAAGAGAACAATGATTGATTGACACATGTTGAACGATTAATGAATGTTTTCGAACAACACGTTTCTTGAGACATTATTCCTTTTATTAGCGACTGAATACAAAGTCATTCAAATACACAGAGAATTACAATGAATAAAAATGTATTTATTGACAAAGGAAGCTCTAACAATTACGAAATGTTTAGCACAAAGTATCAGGAAATTAGGATGCAATCAATCGTCTTCGTTACATTGAGAATACCAAAAAATAAGTCTGAAGTCCCCTTAACAAAGCAATAAACTTCAATAGAACAACACGCTAGGTATTGGTTTCAAATACATTTGTATTGAGAGCAAAAACATAGTATAACAGTCAAAGTAGGTGTAGTCTTCATCTTGTGGAATGGGTTGCTTCACAGACAATCGATTAAGTAAGAATTTAGGCTTATCGATGGTTAGTTCTGTCGATTCTAGCCAATCAAATCCATCCGTATCTTTGAGATCTTTTTGGGTTTCCATCACTTTCTGGAAGGTGTAATCTTTCTTCATCGCTCGCATCCACTGCAGGTACTCTAACAATACGTTTCTCAGTTCTTTTCTGTAGAGAGGAAGGAGAGCGTTCTGCGCTTTAAGGTGAGCCACATTTTCCGAATCTCCGTTCCTTTTGTACTCATCGACCAAAGCATTGAGCTGGACCTCGTGGCGTCCTTGAGCTTCATCTAGTATGCGCGACCAAGGGTGCACTGTCACTTCTCGGGAAGAATCCGTTTCTTGGCTAGATTGAGAGTCTTTACTGTCTTCGAAATTTCCATTACCCCGTTGAAGAAGGCAGTCATTATAACCGTCGCTCCAAGACATTTTTTGGTTTGAACAGCACGAGCTTTGACAGCAAACTGAACGGCAAGTGGAGCGCCGCCTTTAAAACAAGCAGTGAAAATGTGAAGCTTATAGGATGCGGTTTAGTGTGACAAGCCGCAAGCTGCAAGCTGCAAGTACTGCAAGCGGGGTTACTAAGCTCTCTTCTCTGTGTTCGGCCCTTCATCGTCTCCATAAGAAGTGAGCCACTCAGGAACTGAATCTGCTGTTGTTTTACAATGTTTGATGCTCTTGGCTGCTTTTCCAACGCCTCTTGGTAGAGATTTCAGTGATTTCTTTACTCCTCTTGGTGTTGATAACTGATGCACGATCGTATCCTTTTCCTCATCCTGTACTGATTGAGGTGTTTCACTTCTTGAAAGTCTTAATCCCTGGCTCCTCTTTGCTGGATAGATCATCACTCTAACGTTAGGTTGTAATTTCGCTTCTTGTAACCACTTCCTTCGATTGATATAATCTAATTCATGTACATCAGTGAGATGATTAGATAATTTAACGAGATATTTTGCTCCACAATTCGGAATTGGGAAATCGCGGCACATGCGTTTAGCCATATTATCAGTTCGAGATCTCAGCAGAAATAAATCCTTTTCAGCAAATTTTAACCTTTTATTCGAAGGACAAGAAGGACACAATACAGGACAAAAAGGACATTTTAGGGACAAAAGGAACACAACAAGGTCATTCAGGACAAAAGGAGACAATCGGGACATTTGAGGTCTTTTTTTCTTTTCAGGAGGTTCTCTCGCGCGTGGAATCACGCGAGGGGCTACCGAGCGTCGAGTCAGATTTCAATCCACGAAGCCGGTTGATTGGCTGCTGCATGAGCGCGCCTATTTTCCTTATAATGACCGGGAGCGTCACAAAAATTCTTCTTCGCTGGGCGATTCTCGAAAGCACAAGCGACGAAACTGAGAGCAAAACTTCTTCTATCAATAATAGCTGTATTCCAGTGAGATAAAAATACCCAGAACTTTTAAAATTACGAATGACACGGAACATCAAGCAGTAATGAGTTCTATTATTCTAGAGAGGAGGAACAAGTCAAAATACAACTTTCTTTGCAGTGCGGTTTTTCTTTTTCATAGTCATATAATAGAGTTTTGCCTTCTTCAACATAGTTTTTTTTTTTCAAAACAATTTTACCAAAAGATGGTACATAGTTTGTCAATAAAAAATAAGTTGGCTGGATTGAAACTGATAATATGGCTAAACGCATGTGCCGCGATTTCCCAATTCCGAATTGTGGAGCAAAATATCTCGTTAAATTGTCTAATCATCTCACTGATGTACATGAATTAGATTATATCAATCGAAGGAAGTGGTTACAAGAAGCGAAATTACAACCTAAGGTTAGAGTGATGATCTATCCAGCAAGGAGGAGCCAGGGATTAAGACTTTCAAGAAGTGAAACACCTCTATCAGTGCAGAATGAAGAAAAGGATACGATCGTGCATCAGTTATCAAGACCAAGAGGAGTAAAGAAATCACTGAAATCTCTACCAAGAGGCGTTGGAAAAGCAGCCAAGAGCATCAAACATTGTAAAACAACAGCAGATTCAGTTCCTGAGTGGCTCACTTCGTATGGAGACGATGAAGGGCCGAACACAGAGAAGAGAGCTTAGTAACCCCACTTGCAATACTTGCAGCTTGCAGCTTGTCACACTAAACCGCATCCCATAAGCTTCACATTTTCACTGCTTGTTTTAAAAGCGGCGCTCCACTTGCCGTTCAGTTTGCTGTCAAAGCTCGTGCTGTTCAAACCAAAAAATGTCTTGGAGCGACGGTTATAATGACTGCCTTCTTCAATGGGGTAATGGAAATTTCGAAGATTGCGAAGACAGTGAAGACTCTCAATCTAGCCAAGAAACGGATTCTTCCCATGAAGTGACAGTGCACTTAAACCCTCGGTCGCGCATACTAGATGATGATGATGAGCTTTATTTAACCAGGGAACACCTTCAGCAGTCTGTTCTCCCAGGTGCCCCTGACATAAATAAATACAATGCTAAAATAATGTACAATATACACTAATGAGTATCAACATAAATTATGAATACATCAAAACTATAGAATAAAATAAGACGATTAAATGATTACAATAACATTTAGCTAACTTATCTTTTAAAACTTGACACAAATAATGATAAAATAAAATGATTAAATGATTACAATAAGATTTCGCTAATTTGTCTTTTAAGCTTGATACAGAGTCAGAGTTTTGGATATTCTTAGATAATGTGTTCCATAAGGTGATACTAGTGTACTTAAAAGTACGTTTCATGTATTCAGTTCTTGGTTTAGGTAAAACAAACTTATCTTTACTTCTAGTATTATAACTGTGTATTTCTGAATGACGTAAGTAGTTCGTATCAAGCCCTTCTAGTTGATTATTTAAGCATTTGTAAGTAAGAATGGCTTTGTTGTACTTTCCTCTCTGCTGTAATGTCGACCAGTTGAGCTTAGCTCGTACTGAGGCAGACGGGTTGCGATTGTCAGTCAAGAGGATAACTCTTCCAGCACGATTTTGCAGTCTCTGTAGTCGTAGAGATGATGTCTCACTGCATGTGTCCCAGACTACTCCGCAATAGTCAAATAAGGGCTGAATAGTTGACTTATACACGGTTTGAGCTAATGGTAATGTAAGGCAAGGCATTATCCGTTTAAGGATACCGATTCTTGAGGAGACCTTGTTGCACAAGTAGTCGATATGACTTGACCAAGAAATATTACTGTCGAGTACAATTCCAAGGTATTTGAAGGTCTCTACTCTCTTTATTGCGACCCCATTTAGCATTTATGTGCCAAATTGAACACAGTTAAGTCTCTGTGGTGAACCAATGACCATGTACTCACACTTCTTGACCATGTACTCACACTACTATATGAAGCTCAAGGACGCCACGAGGTCCAGCTCAATGCTTTGGTCGATGAGTACAAAAGGAACGGAGATTCGGAAAATGTGGCTCACCTTAAAGCGCAGAACGCTCTCCTTCCTTTCTACAGAAAAGAACTGAGAAACGTATTGTTAGAGTACCTGCAGTGGATGCGAGCGATGAAGAAAGATTACACCTTCCAGAAAGTGATGGAAACCCAAAAAGATCTCAAAGATACGGATGGATTTGATTGGCTAGAATCGACAGAACTAACCATCGATAAGCGGAAATTCTTGCTTAATCGATTGTTTGTGAAGCAACCCATTCCACAAGATGAAGACTACACCTACTTTGACTGTTATACTATGTTTTTGCTCTCAATACAAATGTATTTGAAACCAATACCTAGCGTGTTGTTCTATTGAAGTTTATTGCTTTGTTAAGGGGACTTCAGTCTTACCTTTGGGAAGCAGGGTTGGCGCAGTGGTGAGAGCATTCGCCTTCCACCAATGTGTCCCGGGTTCGATTCCCGGACTCGGTGTCATATGTGGGCTGAGTTTGTTGGTTCTCTACTCGGCTCCGAGAGGTTTTTCTCCGGGTACTCCGGTTTTCTCCTCTCCTCAAAACCAACATTTGATTTAATTTGATTTGATTTGAGATTTGTAATTAGTAGACGAAGAGCCACCTTGTGGAAGTACTACTAATAAATCGTTATCATTATTTTTTGACGATTGATTGCATCCTAATTTCCTGATACTTTGTGCCAAACATTTCGTAGTTGTTGGAGTTTCGTTGTCAATAAATGTATTTTATTCATTTTAATTCTCTGTGTATTTGAATCACTTTGTATTCGCTAATAAAAGTAATAATGTCTCAAGAAACGTGTTGTTCGAAAACATTCATTTATCGTTCAACATGTATCAATCAATCATTGTTAAATACCTAGACTTTCACTCAACAAAACGAGTACTGCGATTGGTTGATTCTTGGTTACGTACCCCTGACCAAATTCAAATGTATCCCGATCGGGATATAATTCCGCAGTTGTTGCCCGCGCGCAGGATACAACAGCACGTGATTAGTGCATGACTAAAAAGTGGTATGATCTACAGCACGTGCTCGCGTCAGCTTGATTGACGAGGGCGGACCTGAGAACACTGCCAGTTTTCAACGATAATGCAAACGTTATGGAACCTGAGACTAAAAGGAAACGTTTTTCTCCAGTATCAGCCGAAGAAATTTAACAAAGCACTTAATGTATAGTCCCTCGGGAAACTAGTTAGTTTTATTTTCCCTCGAGTCCTAATGTGTCTCGGGAAACATTAGGACAACTAACTTTTTCCCTCGGGACCATAAATTAAGTGTATATTGTTCTCTTCTGACATATTGGCAGTCGTATGATCATTTCGACGTGATTTAATTATTCCTTAACAAATTATCTACCGGCGCGTACTTATCATGCTTTTGTGACGTCATTGCTTGTACTTGTCTTAACATGTCAAACATAAATTAAGAAGATTCCCGCGCCTTTTGTGCTATTTTTATTCTGGCTCCCTATTTTATGTAAATGGTATCCCAAAAAAACGGGCGTCAATCATGCATTCTCCACTACTGTCACTAATTAAGATTAACGCTAAATTGAACCACCCTGTTGAAACTTTAAATAACACCTTATGCCAATGCTCACGTGTAAACACATAACTATATAAAATCGGAACATAATTATAGGCCTCTCTATTGGCGTGCAGACAATTGCACCCTTCTCCGGTGCATAAATGGCGATATATACAACGTTCTACGTGCCTCAACAGAAAGGTGATGATGATACTCATTGGTTCAATTAAAACGATAAAACACCAATGCATGTTAAAATAGTGTTTGTTCTGGTAGGTATAACTGCATTAGGCAAGTCTTTGAGGCCCAGTACGAAAACACTTTGAAACTTGCATGGCACTTGGGGCAGTTTTACAGAGAGAAATTTCAATTCGTGGCAGGAATTCCTCGGTTTCTCAAACCAAGCCCTCGGTACTTACGGGCACACTGCTGTATAGCCAATATTCAGTCCTGCAGAATTTGTATCTCGTATTGTCACTGTGCTGGCTATTTTCTGATCAATAATGGAAAAGGAAAAAGAAAGGCAGGATAATCACATGACTAAATTTAGACACCAAATGGACGAAAGAACGAACAAACAAGCACAAAGAGCTGATGTACAAAGGAAGGAGTGGGTGGATGGAGATAAGGAGGGAGAGAGAAAGGGGAAGGAAGGGATGGATGGATGGATGGACGGATGTCGCGGGATGCATTAATGACTTAACAGATGTGAGATTGTTTTGAGGAGGTGCCTTAAAACAGTGTTTTTCTTTTCACTTAGCCTGACAGAGCAAAGGTCAACAAATTATTTTTTTCCAGCGTTTGAACTAACCAAATGATGGACTACCGCTTCATTTAGCTAATGTGTAACAGTGAACCTTTTTTTGTTTATTTAGCGATGCCAAATTTCAAACGCATTCGTAAAGTGATGAAAAGTGTAAATAGGCGAAACCGTTGCGTTCCCATCGAAGTCATCGGAAAACAGTATTTCCTACATCTTCATTGGAAAGAAAAATGCCTCAAATGCGTATATTATCAGCCTACGTTTTCTTTTATTTTTCGCAGGTAGTTGACAATTTAAAAAATAAGATGAAAAGAACTTTTTTTTGGATTTTATTTATACTGTTCCGTCTTTAATATCGTCATTAAGAACAGGTGCTTAAATTATAAAATTGTACCCATTGTTTTGCTTTTCAATTAGATTTTAAAGTTAAAAATAGGAGAAACAGCACTTTAATTCGTTCACACTGTTGACAATAGCTTCTTGAGCGTTGTGATAAAAAGTCCTATGATCGATTATTTGCAATTATGTGCTGTTTTGTGGAGCTAAATTATGTCAATGGGACTTGTCAATAGCTAGAATGTTAGCTTAACGAAGTGTAGAAAAACTGCATTCATTAACTGCAATTAAGAAAGAAATAACCATTTCCAACGATATTCGCTGACAAACGCCCTTAATTTTCAGGGCGTCTTAGGCTGCGTTTACATGAAAGCCAGGATGACTTCATCCCGGGACGATTTTCCTCACGGAACAAATTTTTATTGCAGTTCACGTGTGTGGATTCATCTCAGCACGAACTGACGAAAAACACTTTCTCTCCGGGACGAAATTCTCGCTTTTAAAAGTCTTATTTCATCCCGGGAAGACCGTTTACATAGAGTTTTTGGTCACGTTTCATCCCGGGATGAAATTTCATAAACAACATTTGAAGCAAGTGACACACTCAGACATCAACCCACGGCCTGGTCACTATATCCCGATGCTGGAGACCCGGATGAAATCATCCCTGGATGAACAAATTTCACCGCGGGATCATGTAAACACATAGAGATAAATAAACAGACACCGAGGTGAAACTCATTCCTGGATGAGATCACTCGAGTGTAGTGAAGACAAACACCCTCGTTTTGAGGACAAGTTCTGTGAGACACCTGCGATAAACAGCTGCACTTTAGTTCAAATTAAAGACTGAAGCGATCATCATTCGTGATCAAATATCAAAGGGAATGTAGTCACCCGTATAAAGTATTTTAAACACAGATTTTCATTTGAAGAAACTGTACCTCTCGTGAACTAGTACGATTGGAGCACTAAAAAGACTTCACTTAGTTCAGTCGGCGAGAGTAGCCTTCAATAAGTATGGAAAATTGATAACAACAATTCAAGGAAAACGTTTCCTTCCGAGTCTTGGAGATTAACAACAAAAGCAAGTTTCAGCCAACCACGGAGCTGGTTTTTCAAGGGCGTTTTTGGTGTGATTGTTAGATGTTATTCTGTTAGAATTATCCAGATCTGATACGGCTTCCTATCAAAATAATCAGACTGTGGAGAACACAGTAACTGGTCACTGTGTTTGACGAGCAAACTGCCGCCGTCGCTTAATGAGCAACGATTTTGTTTGAGACCTTGACTCGGGTACGTTTTGAGCCTGGTGAATTTCCTCCATATTTTCAAGGTAAGTCACCAAATTCAAAATTAGCTTTAAAATTATCAAATTCAACAGCATTGGCACAGGCTTAACTGTTCTCTAAAAAGCATACATTTGACTGCTCCCTTTACTTAAAAGCTTCGTCTTATCAAAAAAGTGATCATTTTCCAGCACGTTGTTTATTCCTAAAACTTTGCCAACAGTTAAACGGTTTGTTTTTACGGGGTTATAATTTTGTTTTTGTATTGAGACTATAAAATTACCTATTTTTTCCTTTAGAAAATAAAATGCGTGAAATGTATTTTTCATATGACACGTTTTACGTTTCGATCGGTTCGGTTTGTGAGCGGGATGCTACTTATTCTATAGTATTTAATAATCAAAAAGGGCCTTTAAGTGGCCTGGAGTACACGAATTACGTATTTTGTATTCACACTGATTGAGTCAGGTTTCAAATTCCATGGAAAACTATACTTTGATTATAGCAAAAAATTAGTTCAGAAAAACAACGGTTTGAGCGGTTAAGCGGATTTCCAATAGCAAATGATTAACGAAATCAATTTAGCTCTGATCTGGCTGGTAAGGACAAGTTCCTAGCACATCACTCCGGAAAGAAAGACATACTAGCTTATGATGAGGAAGGGAATAATCGACCCCAATAGACAACTTCAATACACCAAATGAGACACTACTACTTGCCACGCAGTTAAGGAAAAAGATTTCCGCAAGAAAAACAAAACATATTTAAATAGAACAACTTAAACGACGAAAGAACCTTGTGTGGCCAATAATCGAAAGTACTAAGTTGTTCCTTTTTGTTGGCAGTCAGATTTCAACATGGACGAAAACCAAACATCATGGTCAGCTTTGAATTCAACAGGAAGCAATTCATCGCATTTTCACCAGGGTAAGGATGCAACGTCTCAGTCCATCTACCTCTTCACACCAGCTGGTGACACCGACAAACTCATTCTTTGCATAGCGTTTACAGTCATCGGAGCAGTAGGATTCTTCGGAAACTGCAGCATATTTTATTTTCTCGGGCGAAAGCCTCCGAGAAACCAACTTCAGTCAAACCATTTCGTTCGAAATCTCAACATATATATCCGAAGTTCGTCTCTTTCAGACCTCCTTTCTTGTGCTTTGTCGGTGCCTCTGACGTGCATTCAAATCTCGTATGACGCATTCCAAAGTGGCTGGCCGTGTAAGATCGTTAGATATAGTCAATTCATATTCCTTGCCTTCACATTAAACACCCTAGTTGTGATAAGCCTCGAGAAGTACTTATCAACTCGCAAGGTGCTACGCTCCATCGGAACATCACAGATGCGCAAAATGGTAGTCCTTGCGTGGGTGGTGGGACTTCTTCTCATGCTGCCAGCAGCCCTTCCATACGATGGAATACGAGTGAACCTCAATGCCACCCATTTCACCGTCATCTGCAAAAACGACGAACAGTTCTTTCCATTTAGAATAACACTCATCGTTTTGCCAGTTCAGTACGTCATTCCAAGCGTATTCGTGCTTTATGCGAACATATGCTTAATAAGAACTGTGTGGGGCAGTGGAAGGAGGCACGTAAACAATGTAGTGAAGAACTCTTTCCAGGCCCATTTGCTGGCCAAGAAGATCAGAGGAACAACTCTTCTTATAGCGCTCACGTTTGCCTTCATTGTTCCTTTCTTTTTCTTTTTAGGCAATATGGCATACACGCAGATATTTAGACCACAGCATGATTTTTCAACTGCTTATTTTCTTCGTTATGGCACCGGAGTCATCGTATATTTATGTCCTGTGTTAAACTTCATAATTTACTTTGCTCAGATGAAGGACTTCCGTGATTTTTTATTGAAGCGTTTGTGGAAAGGAAACAGCGAAACCCAGCAAACCGACGTCCTAGCCAAGAAAAGAAGAAGAAAAACCCAGCAACCCAACGTCGTAGCCGTGGAAACGAGAGGCCCTTTTCTTGCTATGATAAAACAGAACGTGGTAGCAGTAGAAGACCACGCTGTAGAACTAAGACACTTTAAGCAAATCGATTTGGAGTGAGCTTAAAAAGATGAGACATATCGGAAGAACTATCAGTGGGGAAAGACTAGCCCTGACTCATATCGCTTAACTTGATTACTTAAAAAAAAAAAAAAGGAAAAGAAAGCACTCCAATTCGTGATTTTTGAATGTTCTTATTTCACGATTTTTGATTCACGATTTTTAGAAATTTGATGACTATGATTAGAGTTGTATGTATGTTAGTAGCTATCATCAGTTTGTTTTCTGATTTTAATTCTTAGTAGATTTCTTGTTCGATTCTATATTGATTCGATTTGTATTTTTAGATTGTATTTTAGAATAATTACGTGTCCCCTATTAGCAGCGGGGAATCCCCTCTGCTAGATTATGCTGACACGTTAATAAAGCCATCAATCAATCAAACTTGTTCTGGCTGTTTTTTTCTCTAGCTTCTCAATAAGGAATTTATTGCTTTAGACCATGAGATAAGCACTTAACGTCAATTACAAACACAAACAATCACAAAAAGGTGTGTGGTACACGGTGTAGCAATTTACTCTTGTTTTACAGGGTTTTACTATTTTTGGCCATGTTCCGAATAGCACATTCCTTTACTCAAAAGCACTTTCTCGATTTGCTTTGTTCACCTAGCTGCTGAATGCACATTATTGTGGGATTTATGCGTTTAGTTCCTAAATTGGGGAGGACGCGTTGCCGGCTTTATTACTCCCATCTGTCGAAATCCCTACTTTTCATGAGTGTCAATTCTAAAATTTCCCAGCAGAAAGAGAGAAGGCTTAAGCAAAAACAATTGAAAATTTGGAAAAGCCAGTCCTACGTGGAAGTCAAACAAGGCAAAACCTGTGCGTACCCGATAAAGACGTCCAGAATTGACACTGGTGCAACCAAAACAGTAGTATGTCAGCCATAGACAACATTTTAAGTAATGCAACTGCAATTTGACAGCAAAATGCTCAAACACGCGTCTTAAGGAATTAATAAAACGTTGTGCTCGAACTTAGGCAACGATGGTTATCGCAATTATTGTTTGGTATGATGTTTGCTTTGTTGTTACTTAGAAGATAATCGAAAGAAAGTGTTTCATCGCATAGAAAAAAAAAGGGAAAGGACAAGAATTAACATGGGTTGGACATGGACAACCAAGGAGGTTTTTCATGGACTTGTTTACATGACTGTTATTTAAGAGACAATCAAATTTCCTTCGCTACTCCTTTTCCCAAATGCCGGATAAATTTACAACTAGACTGAAAAGAAATCGAGAGAGCTAAATCAAGACACAGCCAGATGACTACTGCGATATAGGATGCAGGATTGCAAGGATGGAAGTGAATTTAAGTTATTCTCAAATTTAAACTCGTTCAGAAACGAACTGGTCTGCGTGGTAAGCGTTCGAAGGGGAAGGGGGAATTCGCGCGCCCGAACTTCCCCTTCCTTCCATTTCGAACACCTGCCATGCAGGCTAGAGACGAAGAAACGAAAGTAACATAACTTGTGCTTCATCAGGTCTCCAAAAAAATTCGTACTTGACCAGGCAAAAGATTGTAAAAGGTAGTGACCGAAGCACGGGGGCTACGCCTCGTTTTCTCAACGGGACTTATTCTTGGTGTTTCGACATAAGACACTCATTTCCGTGTTTCATATCTTACATCAGAGGCGATTGGAAGACACCCTGTCCAGTAATTGATATTTGATTTTATTTTGTTTGTTCCTAAAGTAATCTTGCTATCGTTTCCCCTGATTTCGTGATAAGAAAGATAGCTCAGAGCATATCTCTGATACTGATCGCACTAAAGCAAACAGCAAATAATATCCTGGAAGCTGTCCTTTTCATAAATGCTATTGTTTTAGGTTTCTTAAGCAGCCGCCTGCCTGATTACATTAATTATACCAAAATTTCAGGTGCTAATCGCTTCACATGAAAAACACCTTTTCGCAAATAATGTAGAGCACCCGAAACAAACTGCGCGAAAATTTTGCTTTAGGCAAGAGGTCAACGGTGTCGAATTTTCCCGTCAGTAAAAACTTTTACTCTGTGTCTCTAGATGAACTTAATAATCGCAGAAAAGCATGTCTTTGTCAGACTTGCTTGAACTGAAGCATTTCTAAAACACGAATGAAATCAGCGAAGCAAATAGAGGGTACTTAGTTTAATTTCCGCAGTTCTTCCAACAAGAACACCATATATCTATATTGCAAACGTCTGTCTCGTGTCGTCCGAACCCAATTATATAATAATCTGAAGTTTTTAGGCTATGTCTACACTATACTGGACAGCTCGTGCGCCTGCACGAAAACCATATCGGATAAGGGATTCTGTTCACAAGGGGAACGCTTATTTTGGCGCGGTTTTCGCAACGGAGTGACGCTGCGCCGCTTCGATCTTGAAAGTAAATCGTCACGTATCGGATAGGTTCTCGTACCACTCACATCGTTTGAACAGGTTCCGAATGTAGCGGAAGTCGATACCTCGGAGGGAGGATTCGATCCCATAAGATTGGCGGGTTTGCCACTGGTTTTGTCTGCTATCTCACACGCTATTCTCAATTCAGTGTCAATTTACAGTTCTGTATCATGCGTTCTGTATCACGGCAATGGCTACAACTTTTGCTGATGCTCAAGGAATTAAAAAACGAGAATTAACGGAAGGAGGTTTCGTCGAGCGAGATTATTTTGTGTCAGGCCTGGGAGATGTAATGAATGGTGGGACGACTGAAGAATGGAAAGAAAATTTCTGTTTGAAACACGAGACATTTCTGAAGTTGTGTGACGACCTTAGGCCTAATTTAGAAAAGCAAACTAAAAGGATGCGAGTGCCATTATCGGAGTCGAAAAACAAGGTTGCTCTCACTCTTCGGCCAACGGCCACATGGGTAGGTACGATTTGTTAGCTTGTGTGAACGACTTCTTTCAATTCTGGGCCGTTTCAGTTCATGCTAGGCCGGCTCTTTGTTTTTGTTTCAGTTTCTGTTTTGTTTGTTTGTTTGTTTTTTTACTGAACAACCCTTTCTACCGCGACAGTCCCAGGTCACAGTATAGCTTGGTCGCAATACGAACTGCTGTCTTTTCTAGATCGACTTCTTTTATTTATTTAGTCGTTGGACACCTTTCCAGTTACACCAAAGTTCATGTCTGATGAAAGCTCCATCCCATAGACGATTATTATGATGTTCTTTTTCCCTAGCGGACGGAATTTTTTTACGTGTTGCAAATTAAACAGATTAAACCAATGCGAAAAACAAATAGACCCTATGCAAAAATGGCTGTCTTTAAATTATTTTCTTGAATTTTTGTCGTTTTTGCATATATTTAAATACCTTCGAAGTCATGAAAGCCATAGAACAATATACTTACCAAACCAGTTTGCCACTCAGCTTTCGACACACATCTCAACTGAAAGAAAAACTTTTTGCCCCGAGTTGGAATCGAACCGACGTTCCCTAGTTATTAGCCGGGCGTGATAACCACTACACTACCGGAGCAACCACGCTGGCAACGTGGCCACTTTAGAAAGTGAGTAGTATCGCACGTCGGCCATTCCTCGGAACATTTTTCTTTCGAGCCTTTGTGTGTTTCCTGGCTTCTAAATTCCCTGAACGGGAATTAGAAATATATGTAAATACCTTCGAAGCCATGAAAGCCGTAGAACAATATATTTAAAGAACCATGCAAACACAGTTTGCCACTCAGCTTTCGACACACATCTCAACTGAAAGAAAAAATTTTTGCCCCGAGTTGGAATCGAACCGACGTTCCCCAGTTACTAGGGAGCTTACGCAACCAAGACGACGACGGCAACGAAAACGTCATTTCAAAATGAAACTTCCCGTTTTTCTAACTCTTTCACGATTATTTCAACTTCTTTAACTTAACAAATGCTGGCGAACTGTCCAGGGTCTGAGTTACTGTGAAAGGTGTAAAAGTAAAGAAAAACAAAGAATAAATTGCTGTCATGCTGTCACGTTCCAGTGAAAACCGAAAATTTAGTCATTTCACGTCGTCGTTTTGCTCATGACAACAAAGAAATGTACCAAAATGTAAAACGCACGTGCAGTGCTATTGTTTTTGCTCATTAAGCCCATTGTTGTGTGGCGTTCTCGTTGCCGTCGCCGTCGTAGTTGCGTAAGCTCCCTACTAGTCGGGCGTGGTAGTGGTGATGATGGAATTGGCCATGGCAGTAGCGATGGCATTGGCGAAGGTGTTGGTCATGTTCACGGTGATGCTGATTGTGCGGCAAGGGTGTCCACCATGGTAATCATCATGCTGTGGTGATGCAAAGGATCGCTATGATGGTGATGAAGTAACGAAGGTGATGATGGTACCGGACAGAATGCCAGTGACGGTGATGAAGATCATGAGAAGGAGAAGAGAAGGAGAGAGGAGGAGGAGGAGGAGGAGGAGGAGGAGGAGGAGGAGGAGGACGATCAGGCATTGAGAATAAGGAGAAGGGTAGTGTTGAGCGTGAAGATGAGCATGAGAGGGAGGATTAGGGTAACTTAGTGATTTTGATAGTGTTGTTGATAATTAAGCTAACTGTCAAGACGGTGATGCTGATGATGATGATGATGATGATTGTGATGATGATATGATTTCTTGTGATACTCTACAAGTACCAAAGAACACTTAAACCTGGTTCACACTTGTGAGATAAGAACAAGCGTAAGCACAAGCATTAGCATAATGACGTTCACACTAGCGACTTAGGCATGTGCAGTGCGAGTCACATCGGTGGATAAACAAGATGGCGCTTATGCTTATGCTTATTTCACACCAGTTCCTACTTGTGAAATAAGCATAAGCATAAGCACAAGAAAAAGGAAAATGTTTCTTTTTCTTGTGCTTATGCTTATGCTTATTTCCCCTCAATGCTCACTAGCGTTTTCTTATGCTTATTCTTGCGCATACGCTTGTGCTTATGTCACAAGTGTGAACCAGGCTTTATACCCCTTATTTTTTCTCTCTACCTTTAAAAGGACCGAGACAAATTACAAACCCTGTAGGCTTCTCCAATGACTTGGACAATGTTTGCTGAATCCTGTTGCAATTCGCCTGTTTCTGCGTAAGTCTCATTACCAAGAAATCTTGCTAGTTCCTAAAAAGAAAATTGTTCTTTTCAGAGACGCAATCTTTGTTATGTTATGTTATGTTATGTTATGTTATGTTATGTTATGTTATGTTATGTTATGTACGAGTAATATGTTATTCATTTGGGGGCACAGGGAGCGTTTCACAATTCAACAAAACACTTTGGGATTTGGGTTTGGCAATATGGCTACCCTAAACGTTACTTTAGAAAACTGAAACACCAACCTCATATACTGGTTTCTGTTGCGATGTGACAGCAAAGATTGGAACCACTTGCGACTGAAGCAAAATCTCGCGAATGAGCCCAGGAGAGGGGTAATCCTACAGATAAGGAGTACGACTTTGAGAATCTCGTGGAAAAGCCTATCTTGATAGGCAAATTGGTGGAACTTATTGTCAATTAAACATGCTTTGTGCATACTTCCACTCTTGTGGGTTAGTTCCTCGTTCCTCGATGTCACCTTACCCCTAGCATGGTCATATACTTGCTCTTGCCAGCACTGCAGTGGTTCGGTCATCGCTTCAGTAATTTTGTATATCTTTTCGTTCGCATTACATTTTAAGAATGTGCTTCTCAACGAAGACCGCGCCGGTCTATTACGAGATACTCAATGGCACATTAGCCGTCATTCGTATGTCTTCCCCGGTTTTGTCAACCATAAGATTTTACTTTCTGTTATTGAACTTCACCCTTGCAGGGAATTATTGTTGATCGTTTATCACAAACCATCGGCTAGCCTGAAGCAATCGAAACTCATTCGTACAGTATATGTACCCTGGCACACCTGTAGCAGGAAAGAAACCGGTACACCTTTCTCACCTAACTGGCGCTGTCTTCGCTGGGACTTTTATTTTTCCCCCCTACCCACAGGAACACCTGGTCGCACAGGCCATTTTCACTCGCCACTAATCTGTCAATTTTTTCCTTGCCACTTGTATCACTCCAAAACGATTTGTGAACGATCGCAATGGCTCCTCGTTAACTAGGAGTTCCCAGCTTAGCCGTCAGTAAACGAGTAACCGGAGATTGAAATCTGTAAATTACTTACCATGAGTGTCGATGCTGTGTATTCGTGACCTTCTACGTGACAAATTCCATCATTAGGGATGACAATTCCCCCAAGCTGTAAAACGAAGGAATCATAAACAAATGAAAAATCTATTGGAGACCAATTGGTTCCTTTTTACCGATTTCAGCCAGATGTTGGTTTATACACTGGAATAACTAGAAGCAACGTCTTTACAGCCCTGGATAAAATGGAATAACAATTAAGTTGATACTTTAAGAAAGCACGGCAGTCGTTTGTCTGATTTGTAAGCCAACAAGTTTGATGAAAAGAGAAACTAGCGAGTAAAAGAGTTTCTTAACAACCTTTGGCAGCAGCTCTCCTTGATTCAAGATGGCTGGGATGCTAGTGGATTGGGATTACAAAGAACCTGCTTAGCACTGGTAAAAGATCACTAAGATGGCCTCTTCCTCATTTTGAAAGTTCGATTTAGTGTCTGTTTCCAGAGCGCCTCCTCCTGACCCAAATGAGATTTAATTTTAATTTATGTGGAATACCTGTAAACTAGTTTGGTGTGCCATTTCATTATATAATGTCACACCTAAATAGTTAAGCGTATGACACAATGAACTCGTATCGTATCGTAACAGCTTTAACCAAGAAACTACAAAATACCATGTCAATATCGAGGTCATTTCAAAAGCGCTGTCTCCATACATAACATTGCAATTGATGTAGTTAAACATCTTAGTCTTCTCTTACAGTACAGCGCTACTCAACATGCAAGCTACAGTTGTTTACGAGCCCTCACTTATGAACAATCCTAACTGGGATGCGAAGATGGATGGAGAATAGAGGATTTGTTACCAGTCCATCTCCTGCACAGTGATACGCCGCGTCAGTTGTTAGCACTACAACTCTCCTGGCATCTTCTTTGGTTTGCCAACCGATCTCCTGAAAAAGAAAAATTAGCAAAGAAGCTGCTAAATGTTAGCAATGTAATAAGCAGAGGCACTTACATATAGGACAACTCCTGAGATTTTTTGGTCCCGATTTATGCTTTTTAATGCAAGTCTTCTGTCTATATCTGACCAGGAATCTTTAGTCCACCCATATACTTACCAACTGTAGGACAAATATAAGTAGCTCTTGCTTTCCGTATTGTTAGGTTGTCCTTTACGGTATGACTCGTTCCAAGGCTATGTCAACTCGTCAAACAAATTGGCGTTGTTTGACAAGACTCGCGCCACTTTCTCAACCAATGAGAAGCAAAACCAAACCCAATCGTTACTTGCACGCACGCATTTTCCCACGCTTGGGCGGGCTTCCGCCTTACGCTGTTGCCGCCTCTTGAGATTGGCCAGGGCAATTGCTTTGGTTCCAGTTTAACAACACTCGATTGAAAATCGCTCTAACAACGCAATTAAAACAGCCTGAAATATTGCATGAGGGTTTGTTTAGTCCTTACTCAGCAAATAAAATCGGTAAGTATAATGCACTTATGAAAGTGGTATAAAAGGGAAATACGACTTACGAATGTTACCGATAAACTTAACCTTCAAATGACCTATGTACTTACTTTTTCACAAGCGGCCACTTGAACGAGAGCGTCCAGTCCTCCCTCGGGATTGTCTACATTTCCAGATGACTTTAGTTTCTCGATAGCATCCTGAAATCAACATGCAATTGCGATAATCGTGCACTAAGTTTCAAGTTACACATTTAACTCGAACCCATGAACATAACATAACTCGAGCCCATGAAAATAAACAATGCTATTTATCATGGATGACGGGTAATTGTAATGCTCGGGGCTTATGACCAGGTTAATTCATCCTCTTCTTTGTAAGGAAAATTCAAAACTTGCATGCTTAACGCGGAATATCTATTCTCAAAACGGAGCACTTTAGACCGAGGTGGCCTGAGAACCACGCGCAAAGTTGTCTGGACCTGGCCTCCGATACCATGTCACTGGCACGTCGAGCTGGGCATGATTTTTCCCACCAAAACATACCCAGAAAATCGCTTACTTTTGTATTCCGAACAAAACGTTCCTGCTGCATTATATTTGGTCTTGTCTTGGTAATAGCATCCATTCTTTCCGAAACGGAACAAGTTCCGAAAGAACAGGTTTAACTACGGCTATTACGAATGTTCCTATTCCGTAATAGCCCCAGAAGAACGCCTTTTAGCTTCAAAATTGCGATGAACTCCTTAGCCACCACCACTTTCTCCCCCGAGAATCTTGTACTTCCAAAACGACTTTGCACAGAGAAATTGAAGAATTGCATATGTAAGGCAAATATCCGTGGTTCAATCTACATTAAACCGTGAACCTACCTGGAAACGGGACGCGTTCTTGTTTAGTGACAGAACGTTCCGGTAACCAAACGTCGGAATGGAATCTAAATTGTTCGGATCAGGATGAGCGAGTCTGAACGAGGAGGAAAGAAAAAACCTTTTGCTAAGTCGCTGCGCGAGTATGGAAGGAAATTCAGGAAAGGAATACACAAGCTACCCTTTACCAATGCATTTGTTGCTTTGTAATAAGCCACAAAGTTGCACAAGGTGTGAATATCTATATTTGAAATCCCCTCGTACACCAGACCCACATACATAATTCATGATATCTATTTCTATCTGCGTTCTCAATAGAGTGTTTTCACATGACGTCACGGCGGCCATGTTGGTGTCCCAAAACAAAGAACGGCGGACATGTTGGTGTCCCAAACTAAACCTCTGGGAATCGATGTATATTTTAATTTATGCTAATACTTTCTTTTGTTTCATTAAACCAATATGGCCTGTAGTCACGTGAATGAAAACGTTCTATACAAGTACGGTTGATGCTCTTAAAGTTATTTTCAAGTCACACAGGTAGCTTCGAACTGGTGACATTTCTCTCCAAAGAAACCTTGCAGAAAGAGTCGCACCTTTGAGGCTGAGTGTCTATATAAGGAGCAGTAGGCTTGTCAACGAAAACGCCAAGTCCAAGACGAAACCGCGATGTCAAGCTTGATATTTCGTCAGCTGAGAGGGAAAGGAGCAAGTAAATCATTGTTGATAATCTGAACTGCAAATTACGGAACGATCAGCAAGACAAAAAGTTTCGAGAATTTAAACTATTCTCTCGCTCATCGTTAAAGATAAAACTGTTGAGGTAGTCAAACACGGGTGAGATGGGTCCTGGGAGACAGACTAGCCTGTTCCAGGCATTCAGATAGTAAACGGAGCGATAGTACCGGCAGAGCGAGGCGAAATTAAAACGCCCAAAAATGGAGGCCCCCTCCATTTTTCGCCGCTTTATTTTTCGACTCGCTGCCCTCTGTTTACTATCTTAACGCCTGGAACAGGCTAGAGACAGACTAGCACCGCATGACACCAAGTTGTTCAAAGCGCGATTAATCTTAGACGGCCGGGTTTGTGTGAGCTTGGAGTCCAGCGTTATAAACTTTCAATACACATAATTCTAAGAGATATTTTCAGCCGTAACGTTTGTCCAGAACTTCTCTCTACTTGGAGCTTAACATTTATCTTTAAAATCCTTCTCAATGAACAAGGTGAAAACGTCGGTACATTTGTTACTGTGCATGGATTAGTGTCAATCGTCTTTCAAACAACGGGGCCATCCGGGGTTCAAAACGTGACCATTTAAGTGCCAAAGCTAAAGCGATAATGCAAGAGCTAAACTGAACAAGGAAACAAAACCACAACCGGAAACAACAAACATCGATCAGTGGGCGTGGTTTGTTTAATAAGCTACCTAAAAACTGTCCAAGAGACTTGACTGATTCCTTTCTGATGGACCTTGATACATCCGTGAGATAATACAAATCAACTGGAAAGTCCTTAGGAGTGTGAACATCTACAGTTATGGTGGTTTCAATTCCTGCGGATAACACCGTGTGTTAGGTTTTGTGAAGGCTATTTTGAGTCTGGGCCCAGTTGCTCGAAGCATGGTTAACGCTAACCGGGGTTAAATACAATGACAACCTGTAGGTTTTAATACATCTTAACCAATGGTTAGCGCTAACCATTCTTTGCGCAACTCAGCCCTGATTAGAACTAGTAAGAGCATTTATATTTGATTCCAATGATGTAAAGTAACATATGTTCTACTGAATTAACAATTCTAACAATTAGATTATGAGCTCGAAATTTTCATCGAGTGATAGTTGATGAGAGTGAGAGAATGATCTAATTGTTTTAGTATAAATCTACTAGTCGTTCAAAATTGAAACAAGTAAATAATCTAAATCCTCCTTGCAGATACTTCGAAAACTTGAAAAAGCGGCCGCCATATCTTGTTGACAACTGCTATACTCACTATCTACTAAACAATTAAATTGTGAGCTCAAGATTTCTATCACGCATTAGAAATCGAGAGCGAATAATCTAATTGTCTTAGTATAAATTTACTAGTCCTTCAAATCTAAACAAGTAAATTATCTAAATCCTCCTCGCAGACACTTCAAAAACGCGAAGAAGCGGCCGCCATTTTGTTGACAAGCGCTACTCCTTATCTATCACAGATTAGTATAAACCTACCAGCGTTCTATGACGAATGCCGTTCTCCGATTAGCTACGCTACTCGCTATCTATTCTGTGATAGATAGTGAGTAGCGGCTTTCAACAAAATGGCGGCCGCTTCTTGGCTTTTTCGAAGTGTCTGCGAGGAGGGTTTGGATAATTTACTAGTTTAGTTTTAAACGACTAGTAGATTTATACTAAAACAATTAGATTATTCGCTCTCGATTTCTATGCGTGATACGGCTGATTCGGGCTGCGCCCTCATCAGCTATCACGCGATAGAAATCTCGAGCTCTTAATCTAATTGTTAAATAGATTGCGAGTAGCGTAGCCAATCAGAGAACAGCATTCATGATAGAACGCTAATAGATTTATACAAATTAACAAAATCACACTTAGAAATTGAGAGCGAATAATCTAATTGTTTTAGTCTAAATCGATTAGTCGTTCAAAACTAAACAAGCAAATGATCTAAATTCTCCTCACAGACACTTTGAAAACACAAAGAAGCGGCCGCCATTTTGTTTTCAATCGCTACCCACTATCTATCACAGAATAGATAGCGAGTAGCGTAGCCAATCAGAGAACGGCATTCGTGATAGAACGCTAGTAGATTTATACTAGATTTATACTAGATTTATACTAACGTAATTTAGAAGGTGGTAAGGGTATCAGTACCCTCCCTTGGATGGAAAACGGGTCCATAGAAGAGTTACTTTTATTCCGGCCTGTTCTGTAAATTAGTTAAGCGAGAACTAAACCAGAGTAGAACGTTCTCTCAAGGTTGTTTATCCAGCCTTATTATTCAGCACCGAATGTGGCAATGTTTAAATATGGTGAAAGCAGGCTCAATATTTGTCGAGCGTACTCCACAGATCGATATCCTGCTATGTGTAATTTTGTGTGTCGCGTAGAAAAATGGCGACTTTTCTTGCAATAAACACAGAAAATTGTGTTTGGTAATTAATTGTGTGGAATAAACAATAATATAATTAATATATAATATAAAAATATAATATAATTAATAACAATAATATAACTGTAATAATTAATTTGTGTGGAATAAACAATAATACACAAACAATAATCTGTTGACTAATAAAACCATTATCCTGCTAAATGTTGCGGAATATCGCCTGATATTTTCTAACTTGGCCTACGGCGTCGTCGGCTAGGCGATATTCCGCGCGATTTCGCAAGATAATTGTTAATTATCTTGCCATCAAAGTCGCAAAATTAAAAGAGAAACTTGCGAGATTTGTCAAGTACCTGGTCGAAGTTTAAGAGTAAGGTTTTGAGGAGAAACTTTGAATTCACCATCTGGCTCCTTATCCTGCAAAAAGAAAAGCAGGATATTCATTAACACCCTGATATTTACCGTAAGAGTCACGTACATTTATGATTTCCTGGAATGTAATAATACCGTCAAATCATCGGTATTGGATTTAAAAAAACCTTAAACTAGTCAGCGGGGGACTTCTTTCAGCTTCCTTTCTCCTCCAAAAGCTAAATAGGCTTAATAGTGATCCCATAACCTTGCCACCACAAAAAGGTCCCCGTTGTAACTTACCGAGTGAATAGTAAATCCAGACCCTGGATTGGAGATCTTTTGACACTTGCTCTGTTGATGGTTCGTGTGTAAATCACATCTACTTCTTGGTTGATCAAAGACGTGATAATCCTACATGCGCAATATGACGAAAAAGGTCAGCGTATGAGACAACAGTAACAAGGCTGTCCGACTCTTTACGATGGACTTCTCGAAAGGCTTTGACAATAATGTCAGGCGTTATCTATTGGTTGAGAAGCTTGAAAACAGTCCACTATTCTTATGCCCTTTATGTTAACCGAACAATCAACATTGTTGGCAGAAGACAGATGGTGGTCATTCTTGGGAATTAACAAACAATTTTCCAGCGTTTCTTTTTCTCTAACCACAAAACTGAGAAGTTGAACACTGAGTATAATTCGTGTGGCATCGGAGAACTTAAAACAAAATAAAAGAACTATCAGACTTACGATGTCTTCGCACCAGCTGCATTCTGGGTTGCCAGAGATGCACGCTGAACATGTCTTGTACCTTTTACACTTGGAGGCGGTAACATCTGAAAAAAAAAACTTTTATTGTTGTAACAGGGGCTTTTCGAGGAATTCACTTCCATGGCTGAGCGAGAGATGCCCTGCCACCTTCCGGGATCTTTCTACATCAAGTGAACCAGAGCTTCCGCGTTCAGGAACATGGCGTTTATTGTAGATCTTGACTCATTTCGTTACAGGCGGAACTCAAAGCTCTTACTGACAGGCAAATCGTCATATGCTAATTCCGAGCAATAATATTCGAACAGCTCAGTCACTTACGTAAGCTTAGCTATTCACACCTTTACAATTTAAAGCTCATTTCACATTCCAAAGACGTTCTTCCAAAGGCAGGAGGAAAACACCTAACACCTTGGGGAGCAGAGTTGGCGCAGTGGTGAGAGCGCTCGCCTTCCACCATTGTGTCCCGGGTTCGATTCCCGGACTCGGCGTCATAAGTGGGCTGAGTTTGTTAATTCTCTACTCTGCTCCGAGAGGTTTTTCTCCGGGTACTCCGGTTTTCCCCTCTCCCCAAAAACCAACATTTGATTTCATTTGATTTATTTAGAGTTGATTTGATTTAGTCTCCCCAATTAGTAGAGCATCTGTGCTCGGCTAAATACATTCGAGACTTAAATAAAGTTGTTATTTATTATTATTATTATTATTATTATTATTATTATTAAATGAATCGCTTCATGATCAGAAAGACTTTTATGTTTGCGAACTTCACTTAAATCTAGTTTTACAGAAAAACGTCCCGTAACATTGTGAAGAGAGGACTACGCGTGACACGTATTCTTTTCCGATCTTGATCATGAACCAAGACAATTATTCGAGCCTCTATAAGAGAACGTATCTGAAGGATACTTTTTATCATAAACCAAGACTAAGCCACTACACCATGTATTCCTATACTCACCTACACGTGAAAAAGTCCACAGGAGTAACAAAGTGTACATTTTAAGTTTCGCCATCTTTATAAGAACAATCTGCAGAGGAGGTAAAAAAAAAATAAACAAATAAATAAATAATGGAATACAAGTTATCTACAATCTCCGACTACGTCCTCAGTTTGGATTCCTTGATAAATTTTACCTATCTTAGTTATCATCACTGACTAAGGCTAGTAAGCGCTTTCTATCAAGTTGAAGACACGTGAAGAATTTATCTTTGAGGGGACGAGGGGCGTTAGAAACATTCCACCCCGAGAGAACAAAATTCCTGCAGCTACATCTTTAACCGCAAGAAATAAAGTTTCGTGCAAAGTGGGAAGACACGAAAAACGTTTGGGCTGTAATAATCCCCCAAGTCCCTTATCAAAATTGCAGTGGTCTGTCCCTATAACATGCGGGTTCAAAATGCGCTTGACTTAACTTGCAACTAGGGGCGGTCAGTTTTGCACACGTTCGGAAACAGTGATCATATTTTCGCAGTTTGCGTTCCCATGAGGCCTCGCCTTTGTCTCTACCATGCCATGACTGGTAGGCTACAATCTTTTTTTTTTTTTAAACGATTCCCTAGTAGTGGGAGGGATTATTAAGCCTACCAAATGTGTTACTGTGAAAGAACTAGGTTTCCTCATTTAGAACTTGTTAAAAACGGGTTAGAGTAAGCCCTTAGCGATTTAACAGTTAAAGGTGTAAGTTTTTGTGGAATGGTTTAGCTGGATTGCAACGAAATAAGTGGGAAGAATAGCATGAGACTAAAGCCGCACATATTTTATTATCGGTCTTCACCTTGGCGAGGGTCACGGTCATTTGATGAAATGCGAGCATTTTCCACGTTAGCACTTGAATAAACTTTCGGGAACTCTGCTTAGTTTTATGTTATCGGACTTATCGAGTTCAGTATTATGCAAACGCAAGTAAATGTCTCGTTCTGATAAAATGAGGTTTTGCAGCTCATAGTTGATTTCCAGATATCCCTCTTCTCCCATAAACACATTTTCCCCCAAAGCAAGATGCAAGGTATGTTAGTATCACAGTTTTGTGTTGATGAGTTCCAAAGTATTTTTCTCTAAACAAACACTTCATGCGGAGGTCACTGATTACGTGCAAAACGTTTTCCCCTTCGTCCAGACAACAGTCTGAGCAAAACGCAACGTAAATGGTGATGCTAAGTACAAAGGTCAAATGTGTTGTTCAGTTTTGATTTGCTGTGATATCGATGTGAATATTGTACGTTTTAGCCTTTTGCAAATTTCGGTTTCTATTATGCTGTTAAAACAACATCAAAAACCTCACCAGAAAGCCCATAATCAGTCTTACATGTTAATTTCGTACCTGCTACAAGCAGCCTATGTTACAGCCAAATGGTTACAAAATGCACACTCAGACATATAGGTGGTTTTCACGTTACGTCATCGCCGCCATGCTGGTGGACGAAGACAATAGATCTCTCATTAGTTCCTTTTGTTCGTCCACCAGCATTTGTTCGTTTCGCCATTGTTATCTGTGTGTCTCCAGAGATTGGCTGCAAACCACCTATAGACCACAAATTTTGATCTAAATAACCGTGACCACGTGCTCTAGACTCATTATAAATCCAAAGGTCAAAGCCTATTAACACGTTATTAACCATGGGCTCGTTTAAAAGCCAAATCTTCAGTATAATTGTCTAATCCTTCGACGGCTTCTCGATAACGGTGATTTCATTTTCAACTTAATCAGGCCCTGCGTAATGAATGAGTTGTTGCAAGCAGCAGAAATCTGCATGGAATGACTTGACTGCAAAGAAGTGCCCATGACGAGCTAGTCAATTTGCTGTAGTCAGCCATTTTGAGTTGGACTCCTTCGTCGAAAGGCTTTCTTTTCATTTTCAGCCTCATTCGGTAAGCACGATTGTTTGCATTTGTTTTATCGCATGCAACAGGAAGACAGCCATTGTTAGCAGAAATCTGCATAGAATGACGTCACTACTCGGAAGGCGCACGCTTAGATCGTCCTTGTTAAGGGGGGACTTAACGTGAATTGGAGTGAGGAGGTTAAAGAAGGGATTGAAAAGGGAAAAAATGTTTTGAAACACCACCAGGCAGTTGACACCCCACAAGGGCACTACAGGTTGCTGAGGAACTGTTTGGTGTCCGTCTACTAATTTCTAACTTGAAATTCCAATTTTAAACCTTCATTAAAGGGGCACTGTCTCATACGTTGTTCAAATATTAAGGAAATACTTTTCCTATTACGTGATCAGCCCAAGCTAGCACGAAGAAATAGATTTCTAATTATTTCTTGGACGGAAAAAGAAGTAGTATTAATTTATGGCTACTTTTTCGGGTCACAATGACGAAACTTGAAAAACGTTAACCTAACTTTTTTCAAGTTGCAATGCATTTACTCCTCCCCATCCGGGCCATATATAACCGCAAATAGTTTCAATGCACATATTGAGTACTTCGTAGGAAAAGTGCTCAATATTTTGAGCGTTCCACTTTGCAAACATATATTTGGGTCCAGACCCAGATTACGCGACAGTGCCCCTTTAAATCTTCAGAAAATTTCCTATTTCTCTCAGTTTAACTAATCCTTTGAGATAAATTATCTCTTCCATAATATACCCAAAAATCACCAAAAAGTTAACAAAAGATCTCACAACATAGCTTCGTCTGATGAGCATAGGGATTTTTAATTGCCTGAAACGCGAACGAGATATTAACGTTAAATCCATGTTAAGCGGCTAAAACACGATGTTTAGGTTAATTCCCGCCTTAGTATTGTTGGACTATTTCGTGGAAAGTCAGTTCATCCTCATTCGGTAAGTACAATTGCTTTGCTATTTTTGCATTTTTTCTATCGCATACAAGACAGAAACAGCAATGAAAGCGACCTTGAACCTCACTAAAACGTTTTTATTGCTTGCATTTTCAACACGTACACAGCAATTTAGCAGAAATCACCGTAGAATGACGTCACTAATCGGTTTGTGGTAACTGCACAAATGGCAGTAAACAGTCAGAAGAAAAATAAATATGAGCTCCAGTTAGAAAAACGCTCAGTTCAGTTGTAGTCTGGTGAAAGATCAGTTATCGTTATTGCGAATGACATACAGTTAGTTAAATTACAAACAGCTTCTAGATAATAATCAATAGATGGACTTGCAGTTAGAAAAAAATGTGACCTTTTCGTTCACTTTGTTAATATGAACTAAAACATTAAATGTGTGACATTGTCTTCTTAGCGCAATAGTACAAGACTTGGCATTAATTATGTATTTCGCATTCCCGAAATTGGCAAAATTTAAGCAGTACTATTATTGAAACATTAATAAACGCATCTGTTTCAGGTCACAATCAACTTCTTCATAGTAAAAACGCGTAGTCGTTTGTGATGATACTTAATGACAAATCAATCAACGATGTTTGCGACTTTAATAAAATATGTTGCCCTGTTTTGTTAAAACTGGCTGGTGATCAAATCCAACACAAACAATGTTTAACCTCTGACTCCAAAGTGGTGGCGATGGTATCAGCTCGAGATGTCAGATCCCGGCCGCTTATCTTTTCTTTGGCTGTCGTATAATTTTCTACTCGTAATAGTTCAGACTACAACTGCTCCCGCTCTGAAGAGTTTTTGCAAACATATCAGTATATCAGGGGCACCCAACGAGCCAAGAGCTGTAGAAAGGCATTTTTAAGTACCTTATAAAAATTAAGTCTGTGTAAAGTGATGTTTTTGTTAGCTAGAGGAATTTCATCTGTTCGAATTCCTTAGCTGACATTTTGATTGCCCGAAATGTTAGGGAACAAAATCTTCCTTTGAGAAAATGCTTGCTGAAATTCAACATTCCACTTTTTCAGAGGGAACTATTTTCTTTCCGGAAATGCTAGCCGACGTTTTTGACTGCCACAAACAGCAAATACGACCTTTACGAAAATCTCCGGGGCTATGATCTCCCCAGGCGACGTTTCAGCTACGAAAATCCGAGTGCACTCTTATATCGACGCAGAAAGCCAAAGGCGAACTACCCTCTACCGAACAGATACCCAACGAAACATGTCGTTGGGTGCCCCTGATATATTCAATTTTGAAACACAAACAGATCAGAATACCTAACAGGAGATCAACCCGCACATTTTTACTCGTGAATCCGCTTGCGCACTGTATAGTATAATTTACTATGTATAGTATAATATTACTATACATACTACTATATAGTGAGATGGCGGATCAGTTTTATGGAATTCGCTCTATGCACGTACGTGCACTCCTACAATTTTGTTAACTCATCTCAGTTTAATTTATTGTTTTTTTGTCTAATTAGCACTTATTGATGCTACAAGATCCACGGCTCGATTCTCGAGCATGGCACTATCGGAAAGTAGTTAGCACTCCAGTGTATTCAAACTAATAAAACGGAGAAATGTCAAAAGATGTTCTCTCGGTACTCACGAAAACCAACAACCATCCACACCCAGATCTTATCCTGGCATTTATTTACGTTCGTGCATGAATGAGTTGGCTCATTGAGGCCTTGGTTTTAAATGATGAATAGTTCAAGCAAAGTGATGACTTTTAGAACAATCATTTCTTTAAAGAAAAACCTGATCTTAGTAACTACTTTAACAGCTGTCCAAGAGGTTGCCTCTGTGATTATCATTATTCAATCTTTTGTAAGATTATTCTATTTCTATGAAGCTGAGTTTTCAAGTTGTTGCCAATAGATATTTCTTTATCACACCTGAACAAAAGGCCCGAGAGAAAGCGATGCGATCACAACTGGGCCTTAACCGTGGCCGTGGCCTTTGAAATGGTTCATTTAACTATAACAAGAAAAACAAAACAGTTAATCTCACCTACAAGCTATTGGGAAGCTGTCTCGCTTGATGAAAAATTTGGGGGCCTAGCTGTAAGAAAAAAAAAGATATATTATGAGCAACCTACAGTTTCCAGAGTGTCACATTCAAAGCAGTTGCTTTCGTCGGCTTACGTAACGTGAGGTTGAAAGTGCTGCGTTCTTTCATATGATGTTCACATCAATTCCCCACTTTTCAAGTGTAGCTATTGAGTAAAGAACATCTGCCAGGCGAAAATATAATGCCTTTTCTAACTGGCATTTCTCATTCACTCACGCGACTTAGTCGCATACGGGTGACTGTCGACTGAATTTGAGAGGTTAGTATTGGCTGAACGAGTCAACCTGTAAGCTAACAAACACTTACTTACAAAACACAACTTTTGGACGGCCACTGTAGCAGTCCTGCTGTGGCTCGCAATAGGCCCTCGCTGAAGTTGTGTCACTTAAAGTCAATCAAATGCGAGCAAACGTTTGTGGCCACCCTAGATAGCAATAATTAACTTGGTTTCGCAGATGCGTATATATACTGAATTAGCTCAATCATAACAATCGCCAACATTGACACATTGACCCCCGCCCAAAGACATGCAATGTTGAGCTTGTTTTGGGCCGGAGGATTAGGGAAAATATGGAAGTGTGATAATGCCAATGACAGCTACTGGAAAAAATTGGTATCTTTGCCATGCGAATTTCTTTGAAGCATGCTGCCTCGGAATCAGAACGAAGCATGGAGCATGACAACATAACAATATTTCTTCAATAATGTTCAATTAACAACATTAACCTTTGCTGCAAGACAGGGACCGTGGAGACCAATTTAAAGTGATAGGGTTAAAACATCTGGCCATGTCATTTGGAACCTAAAAAAATCAATTCAAGAAATAAAGTGGTGGGGTATAGCCCTGCCAGCCCCTACCCCTATGCGGTCCCTGAAAGACCAGCTATATAAGTTAAATGAATGAGTTGCCAGTAATCGGATACCCATGTTATGCGCAATGGTTTATGGGATCGCCAGGGGGCAAACATTGCAAGTCGCTAGAAAGAAATGTATGGCGTAAAGTTGTTTCTTCGTCAAAAGCAGCGATTTTGAACAAAGAATAACGCATTTTCGCCGTGATTTTGTGAGAAGCGGAGGTGACTAGTGTCGATGCGTGGAAATTGTAAGTTTCCGTGTGATTAATGCGGTAAAATATATTGATGAACACCTTGTTGCGTAAGCAGGCGGTAAGATTATGAAATCCACTGAATCTATCTGCATCAAGCAATGGTCTCGCAATAGTACGAACAGTTGTAAATTTGAGGGGATTCACTCAATAAAGCCTTTCCAGTTGTAATTGCATGTGTGCTGATATTTACAACGAGTGTAATTGGGACTATACCCGGCGCAGATATGTGGGTTTGTTACAACGAGCGAGCCACCCAGACAAACAAAGGGTTCTTCCTCACGTTGGTTTATTGAGATTCTACTCACCAAGAACCAAGCAGCTGTAGGATGCTTTTTCATGGTCCACAGCTATAAATCGTGATAAAGTCAAAGTGACAATAAGTACTAAGGTCTGCTCTAATAATTTTGTACAAGGCCGGAGCCCAGGGTTGACTGACCAAAGCGGCGACTCCCGCTAGCGCTTTGTGTACGTAGTGTTTCTGAAAGTCTTTATAGCGATTTTCCTTCAATGTGAGAGATCTCTCTGAGGGCCGGCTGATGTTGAATAAATACCTTTTGTCCATAAGTACGTTCAACAAACCATTTTTATGCTGGATGGAATTGCGTGACAAAGGGCTTTCTGTTTCTGTTTCACATGTCACCGGCTCCACTAAACTCTAAGAGAAAAGTTGTAGCGGAATAACATAGGGATGTTGCTCATTAAAACAGCTAGACAACCTTCGGATTTCTCCGTGTTTTCTATCACTGGTTTCATCCCTCCATAGCGAAATTACTCGGTACCCTCGCACAACAATTTATGTCCTTTGGGAATGTGGGGGTAAAATTCCAGCAGCAATGATAAGACAAGAGGCTACAATTAGCCTAAACTCGGGCTTGCAAAAAACAGTATTGTATCCCTAACTTAGCGCTAAACAAAAGAATAGAGGGAAGTCTGTCTTTCTTACATCGGACGCATTGTGTTTAGCTTGTGTTGGAGTCTATTTCTTTAGACCCCTATCAACATATATTCCTCTAAAATACAGCTCAGCCATTGAGAACAATAATTATAACACTTGTAAAAAATATTTCTAAAAGAACAAGAAAAAGAGAAACAGAAAAATAAAGCCCGTGATATATACCACTAAAAGACATCGAACCCGGGTTAGCTGCGTCACAGGCAAGAACAGTGACCTTTAGGCCACAGAGGTTTATCGCTTTGCAAGGTGATAAAAATAGTGTATTGATTCCAAGAAAAACTAAGCACATTTGTTTTCGCTTCGATGGATAATTGTTTGAGAAAGGAAACGCTTATCGAACGATGTAGGATTTTTTCGCATAAACGTTAATGGAGTACGTCTCGGTGAAATGTGAGTAGAAAATTAATTAGCAGAGTGAAACTGTTTACAAACACTTCTCCTTTGTCGTCTCATGTTATTATAATCGGCTCCGAAGCACAAGACCTAGAAAACTCAGACCCCCCCAATCTGGAAAACTCAGACCCCTCGTGAACGGCGATAATTCATTTTGCCCACGTTTATTTCACTTTGAAAATTTTTATAGTTATGAGGGGGTCTGAGTTTTCCAGTTGGGGGGGGGGGGGGGGGCTGAGTTTTCTAGGTCTCGTGCTCCGGAGCCGATTATAATAACGTGAAGTGTTTGTTATCTGCGATAAATAGACGGTGTAACACTTCAGCGCACTGAACGTCGATAATTTATTTTGTCCACGTTTATTTGACTTTGAAAATTTGTATAGTTTTGAGGGGGTCTGAGTTTTCCAGATTGGAGGGAGGGGGGGGGGGGGGGGGGGGCGTCTGAGTTTTCTAGGTCTGAGTTCTCCAGACACCCGATACGGGGAACACGGCGGCAATCCATCTGGAGTTAAATTTTGGTCATGTTAAAAGCTTTCTTCTCGCTGTTGAACTTACAAACATTTGTATAGACACTTCTCTTAACATATTAGTTGTTCAGACTTCAAAGACACAAGGTGAATCGACGTTTTCCGATACGTAACAACAGGCATCATTCTTGCTGTTGATATGAGATTTACACTTCCGAATCACTCGGCCGTGAAAGGTCAAACTCCCTTTGTCTGTAGTCTCTAATTTTTGGCGCTCCCCTCGCGTCGCGTCTCCTCGCAACTTCGCGCGCGCACGTGCCCCCACAATCCGTCGCCAAAATTAGAGACTACTCGCAGTCTACTGAAGCAGACACGAGGAAACACGGCAGTCCATCTTCTCGCCGTTGAACTTGCAATCATTCGCATAGACACTTCTCTTAACATATTGTTTGTTCAGACTTCAAAAGCCACAAGGTGAATCTACATTTCCCCATACGTGACAACACGCATCACTGTTGTTAAAAATAGTTAGCGCTTGCGCAGCAACGCCGGAAGTGCCCTTTGTGGATGATACTCGACGACGAAAAAGAAGAACCGTCGGTAGTTTAAGACCCGGGCGACGCGCGAGACGCGCGCAGCCCGGGTAATAATGTTGTAACACACGCAATTAAAAACAAAATAATATCACCACACGTAGTTACAACTGAAAAAGCTTTATTGAGTGAATCCCCTCAAATTTATATCTGTTCGTACTATTTCGAGACCAATACTTGACGCAGATTCAGTGGATTTCATAATCTACCTTCTGCAACAAAGTTTTTATCAATAGATTTTACCGCATTAATCGCACGAAAACTTACAATTTCCACGCACCGACATTAGTCACCTCCACTTCTCACAAAATCACGGCGAAAATGCATTATCCTTTGTTCAAAATCACTGCTTTTGACGAAGAAACAACTTTACGCCATACATTTCTTTCTGGCGACTTACAATGTTTGCCCCCTGGCGATCCCACAATCCGTTGCGCATGACATAGGTATCCGATTACTGGCAACTCATTCATTGCGGTGGCATTTTGTTCCTCTATTTTTTTCTTTTTGTTCTTTTTTGATAATTTTTTTTTTACATTTCAAGATTAACTTGCATTGGGAGTAAGAAAGTGTCTGTTACGATAAAACAACAGAGCATAAAATAACAGTGTCAAATCTTCGCCACCGCACATCTGTAATTATTATTGTAAGGCCATAGCTGTCTTTTGAAAGTTTAAGGCTTTTCTGTGCATAGTTTAAGGCGGAAAAACTGGCATATGTTATCAAAATGGTCACCTTTTAATGGCAAGAGATTTGCCACATGTTACCATGGATACCATCCAAGAACCGAAAATCGACGCATTTGAGTTTTGTAAAACCACAACCAAAATACCGACACGCTATCGTGTCAAACTTGCTACAAAGCAAGGTCAGATTGGCTGCGTGTCGTGTGAAAAGAAAGCAGATAAAAGCCAAAACGAGAAGAAAAACATAAAATAAACCGGTTAGAGTATCAGTTAGTATATAATACGAAAAGGATCGGTTTGAATGTCCTTGAAGTTTACATTCATAATTATGCTCGAATGATGGAATATGTTGGTTTCTGGAACTGGTTCAAGATAATCATTAGTGTCTCAAGCCCCAGTCAAACAGATGTAGCATCACACGCAACAGCACGCTGTCCAAGATTGTCAATCTTGAACAATTCAAATGAGAAATTAAGACCACCCTTTCCCCCATTTCAATCATGAAAAAATTGGCGCGTTTTGGGTTGAGCGCGAATTCATCACTCATTCGGTGGGGGAGGAGGGTTTTTCTCTTTTTATTCTGTCCACCACGATTGTAGCTTGTTCCGAGGGGTAGAATAACGGCGGGAAATCATGATCACGTCGTTATTTTTCAGCAAACCAGATGATAAAATCATTGCAAATTTATCTTTCGCTATGTGTAAGATCTAGAGTTTCATATTTGTGGAGTCTTTGCAATTTGACACACGTCAACGTCAAATTGCCTCCGGACTTCTCTTTTGCTGCACAAATTCAGTGTATGATCCAATAAAAATCTTCTTATTTGGTACGCGCTGACTGAGCTCTGCTCACTGTGAGTTGATAAGGCAGTTTTTGAGTGACGTTAATTCCAACAGTTATCCTATTACATTTACAGCGGATAATTTGCCAGTGGTAACCGGTTCCTTTGAAGGGTGTTTTCTCACGATTGTTGACAAGTATAAATCTTGCCCGCGGGGAAGGTGGGGGGGGGGGGTACTCCCAATAAGGCCTATACGGGGACGTGCTGCTGGATAGGGTCTGGTTTCAAGACTGCCGTCGACTGTTTAGCAATCCGAACTCGGTGGTAAATGAATTTCGTGGTCCAATTTTTCTCTAACGCATTTAGTGAAAAGAGATTCCCGTCAACTGAGTTGAAATTAATACTTTAACTTCTCCGTAACGTATTATATTTCTGTTGTGATCGTTGTTCGCGTTTCAATAGGTGGAATATCAAGCGTGGTGAGTGACAATGAGCCGTTAAAATGCAATCACAAATGCAAACATGTGCAGTAAAACAAGAGAATGTGGATATACGATGTTGTCCTTTGTCTTAAATAGGGTCTTAGGCCGTTGCCCTACACGGGGTACATATTTTTAAGAGGTTATTTTTGTTTTATTTTTGTCAGGGTAAGGGTTTCAAACCGCCAAAGGCACCCCTACAGCCAACCGTGGATCAAGTACCCGCCCCGGGAAGTCTTGAACACAACTGATTCAGAAAAACCCATCTTCACGTCCTGGGTAAATTGAGATAGTTAACGAGAAAATGAGCCGATTTCCTCGTTATGTACAAGCCTGATGGCATACTGCTAGAAAACACCACCCTGTATAATTCTAGAAGACTAACCGCGTCGGCTATGTACATTAAGTTTTTTAAGTCAAAGGTGAAATAATGTTTTTAAAAATTCTCTAATCGTGGCGCCTATGAATTGCGCAGATTCTCTTTTTTCGAGAACATCACTGGTCTTTCTTTCTTCGAAATGAGTTAGTGGCATTTGGAAACAACTTTACATAAGCTGAGTTAGTGGGTGCTCTTAACCTAGCTTCAATTCGAGTAACGTTGACTGTCACTTTTTGTTTCCTTCTTTGAATGTCGTTATTTCACCAAATTCAAATGACTAAATGTAAGTTATTGTTTAATTTTCTAAATGCTATTTATTTATTGAAGAAACCGACAAAAGGGAATCGAAAGCGCGCAAATAATTCTGTCTTTTTCGATTTAATGGTGGTCACCATGATAGTTGCTTTCAGATGTACATGAAATAACAAAACTAGTGAATACCCGGGGGGGGGGGGGGGAGGGGGTATTCCACCCCTCGTTTGGCCTAAGCGGGTATGTGCAGCCCAAACAGGGTACATATGTGAAATGAACAGGGTAGACAAAGGGCAGACAAAGAACTCAGAACACTGAGATACACCAAGAGAAAATTTTCTCTTGGATACACGTACTCTTAATCAATGTCACTAAAAAAGGTCTCGTCTTAAACATGGTCAGGGTTTGAAAGCCTCGGCGACACCCCTCCTCCCTCCCCTACCCACACAAGCTTTAAGTGCGCCCCTCCCCAACCCGGGTGGGGAGTAATTACTACACTCACCTTAGAACAACTCCAGTAAAATAGCCGGTGACTCCAAAACTCAAGGTGAACTGTTAAATAGTGAAACTCAGTTAGTCTAACGTAAACCTTCAGTTATTATGATTGAGCTTTAAACAGAATTTTTACCGAGATAACTCAAAAATGCAGATAGCTACTCCAGGTGATGTCGATAAATTGTTACACCAAGGAAAATAGCTAAGCAATGGGCTAAAAAGCAGAGAACTACGCAATCGTGTTCATCTCCCTCATTTGGGTCCAACAATAACTGCTGTATCTAAGCTGGAATAGTTTACCTTTTTCCCAGCAAAATTGCCACGCAAAGCGAATTTCAGACAAACGACGCTCTTTCCATGAAGAGGTGTCACAAACAGCAGTAGCGTCGTTTTGGATAATGTAATCCAATATAAATCAATCAAATATTTTAACCCCCTTCACCTTGTGGTGTTCGACCCTTTAGGTCTTGGTATGACATGTATGTGGCTATTGAAAGGAACGCTACCGTAGAAGCATTTTGCTCGGTGTAAACTCATTGTAATGTGGATTGAACAGTTTAGTTCCATCTCTTAAGAGTGAAGATGAATATAGAACTGCGGAAAATAGAGGACAATGATTGATGAAACAAAAAGCATAACAATATTAACTCCGCACTTAATTACGTGTTAATTGCATGTGTCAAAGTACATTCGTGATGGGACTTGTAACGCTGCTATAGTGGAAAAACAATGACTTCATGATCAGTTACAGGGCCTTCTCAAATTAAAAAAAAAATGTATTTGTAAATCTTGACATTTGATTGCGTTAGTGCAGTAGGTTACTATGGGGGTCACGCTTACCAGCTGGTGAAGAAGACGAGTAGCCCACTTTTTCTGTGGTTAGAGCTTTTTGCGAATTGAAGCCAACAAGAAGAGAAAGGAAAGAGCATACGTGTAATTACCCCCAAGGGCCCTCGCGCTACGCTGCATTAACAGAATCGGAAACAATTGGTTCATGCATTTAGCTTACGAAAATTGAGTTATCATGCGCTAACGCAGTTTGAAGAGCACCGTTAAAGGATTTACATTTGATGGAGGTGAAATCGTACGCTTCTCTCGTGCTCTCCAAACTTCCCGCCGCGTGCACATCAGTACACAAGCACGCAAAAGCTTGAGCCAGTTGATAAAAAACAAATTTTGTTTTATCTTTTAATGGCTCTTTTCCATCCATCGCACATCAAGACAAGCTAAGGCGTATTGATAATTTCAAAGTCAAAAATGTGAAGTTCAAAGTAGGAGCAAAAGAGACCAAATCTTACACGTTTTGGAGAACAGAGTTAAATGTTTCAAATGTTATGGTTTATTTTAGAGACCCTTTCTCTGCCACAGGGATAAATTCAGCATTATTCCATTGCCTTTATTCGACTAAATATGTGCAAGTCAGAGCAACAATCTTCGATAACGTCAAGAGTGATTCAAGCACTAACTCTGACTTTGACTTGACTTGACGGAGCGGGATTTTCAGTGTGAGAGAGGTGAAACCATAGTATCAGCCATAAAAAAATCTCCTTTCTAGAGTCTTCCTATTTTAGGGTAATTAACTCCTGAACTGCCTCCAGTCTTCTTGTCCCACTTGTGACATCATTGTTTGTTTGTATGTTCAGTTTGTTTGATTCAAAATCTTCGGAGACATGGCCAAACCAAGGAGTTTTTATTTCGGATTCGTTCACTTGTATGTCATGAAACGGCAAAACGAATCCGGTACTAAAACGTATCGCATTCGTCAAGAATCCGAAACACTTTCTTCTAGTGTAAACCTAGTCTCAGAAAGAAGAGGAGATTTTTCAGCAGGTCATTCCCATGGCTAAGTGACAACAAAGAACAATTTGGACCAGAGTTACACATAGAAAATCAAGACAATTTTTTCCCAAGAATAATGCAAAATGATGTGGCCTTGCCTTGAACCCTTTTTTCTTGTTAAAAATGCACATTTCAGGGTCGTAACGAGGTATATGGGATCAGGGATCACAACCCCGGGATCAGAGATCACAAGTCGTGGGATCAGGATCAGTAATGTTTTTAAGGGATCAGGGATCGGACTCTTATAGTAGCCTGAAAGAAAAATTTAAATAATTGCACACTTCGTAACCTCTTTTCTTATTAATTTTCTCGGCTTCTATCTACCAGTCACGCAATCAATTCATTTTGTAGCTTCTCACTCTTGGACTACATATTACCCTGATATTTTATAATACAATGGAGCGAGATTGCGGTTTCTGGTGTGGTGAACTTCGACTTGCTGAGATATCGGATACTGCTCTGCGCTGTTCTTGACCTACCAGTGTACTCAAGCGTACTTGTTTACACGTGGTCTGTGGTTTCAGTATTTTAACTGTTTTGAGGTATGAGGAAAAAGAAGAAGAAAAGTCGCGATCGACGGTATGGAAAAACGGGCGCATTCCGTGCAATCACCCCTCACTTCGCGCGCGCGCGCCTTGTCCTTCCCATTCCTTTTCTAGCACCTACCACACAGGCAATTCCCTATGGAGTAACATACCACATTTGCGATCGCTATTACGCAAGCTGAAAGGATTTCCCGCGTGATTGCTCAAAGTGGGAAAACTTTTTTTTTAAGCTTAGACGCTTCCTTCTCTGCTCGCTAGGACCTATGGTACTCAGAAATTAACCACATTTCCATTGGACAGTGAAAAGGAGTTTATTAACTCGAGTTGCGATTTTGAGTTAGCAGTAAGCGTAAAGTGTCGTTAAAATAATTAGCAATGTAAATGGCGATTAACAAAGTTATGAAGTCACCGCCGACCGGTTAGCTCAGTGGTAGAGCACCGGACCGGCTAGCGTGCGGGAGGTAGGTGGTTCAAACCCCGGTCGGACCAACACTCAGGGTCTTTAAATAATCGAGGAGATAGTGCTGCCTTTGTAATAACATCTGCAAATTAATGGTTAGAATTTCTAGTCTTCTCGGATAAGGACGATAAACTGTAGGCCCCGTCTCACAACTCTTCATAATTGATTCTGTGGGACGTAAAAGAACCCACACACTGTTCGAAAAGAGTAGGGGACGTAGTTCCTGGTGTGATGGTCTATCTCTCATCTGATGATTAAATGCTCGGAGATATTAGCTGCACAAGCTACTCTAAAATCCGAGGGCAAATAATGTGATGTATGTATGTATGTTTGTATGTAAATAATCCGAGGGGTCCGAGGGTAAATAATGTCCTGTAGGTATGTATGTATGTTTGTATGTATGTTTGTGTGTATGATGATCGATTCAGAGGATAGTGACAGTGAGGAGAATGCGAAAGACAATAGCTTCTCACACGTCGATGAACAGCCTACCAGCAGAATACGGTTTGACCAGATATCTTTTAAAATCCATACAGAGTCCTAATGCACATGTCATCGGCTTCCCCGTGGGGTCGACCCCGGGCCAACCAGGGAGATATGTGGGAGAATACAAGGAGATGGATGGGATTCTTTGCCCGAGGGTAGGGGGAAATCTTCACATTGTTTTACGATCAAAGATTAGGGGTTGAGGGAATTCACAAGTTTGAAAAGGATGTCACGGGGATTTTCAGCTGAGAGACACCTCACCCAGGGGACTTTGTCTTGAGAGTTTCCCCGACCCCCAGGGGAAATTCCTCAAGTTTGCTTGACTGAGTTTACAATCCCCCTGGTTAGCCCGGCGGTTGACCCCACGGGGAAGCCGATGACAGGTGCATAACCTCTTGAATTTAAACTACAAGTAATATATTTGAAGCTACTTCTTTCCACGCATACATATCGTGTCAATTTACATATTGAAAGTTAACCAGTGTGCAATTCCGATACAATGTTTGAAGAACATACGCACCTAACGCTTTCAATAAGTTTTTTGCCAAACTCCTCTAAATTGGATTGATGAGAAATTTACACCAGTTTTTAATTTTGGATTGAAAAACGCAAATTTTGCGTGATCCAACCAAGCCAAAACCATCATCTTAAATATCATTGTTCTTACTGTCCAAAAAAAAGAGAACAGGAATTAGTAAAAATTTAGGATTTCTCGCATGTTACCAGGCGCGGATCCAGGATTTTGAAATGGGGTGAATTTTCTCCACCACAATCAGAGAAATCAAATATTATTTCAATATTTGAGGGATAAGAAAAAAAAAAAGAAAGAAGGGAGGCTCAGAAAAAGGGGGGGGGGGGGGTGAAAATTCACCCATTTCACCTCCCCTGGATCCGCGCCCGGTTACCCGATAAGTTCGGAGCTTTTAGTAAGTATTATCGTTACCCTATTGAACATCAGTTACAGTTCAAGAATATAAGGTTGTTATAGTTTTGAAATTTATTCTGGCAACTGAAAACTTCAGATCGTGAAAAGTCCTGTTTTCTGTTCCATGTTTTATACAAAGCAGTCTATAATATTCCTACCTTTTGAATACGCGATGCGTATGAATTCGCACAACATGTTTATAAGTTTATAACCCTACGAAGACAAGTCTGTCTTCTCCGTGAAGTGTAAATAATTGAACAATAAGATCAGTGTGGGCATGACGAGTTGATTCAGGTACAGTAAGCACCCTTAACTTTAACTTGCAAATAGTCCGGGCGCTAACCAATTGCGTCATGGGATCAGAATATTTTAGTGGGATCAGGGATCAGACTTTGCCTCGTTTCTGGGATCAGGGATCAAAAGTTTGCCCCCAAAAATGGGATCAGCGATGGGAAAATATACCTCGTTGCGACCCTCACACACTCACTCACTTGGCCGCCCGAAGGCGGGCAACCACGACCCTGACATTTACTTTTTCGATCGCAAGGAAGAGTAAAGTGGCTAGGACATCAGCAACCAGCTGAGCTAAACCTTATAACAAAAGCGACTGGACTGAAAATGAACAATTGAAAAGACGTGCCAGTTCTTGCTTTTCTCGTTCAAAATTTCAAAATTGTGCACACGCCTGAGCCTGGCTTCTGCGATACAAAGTGTGTTTAAGGTCGTTTAACGGCAATTCTATTTGCTTTTTGAACACCTGAATATTTTCCCAAAAATGGTTTGTAGTCTACTGGTTAAAATTATATGAAAATTCGAAATTTTTGGTTACCCTTCCACTCAAGCAGTTTAAGGCCTGGGTCAGGGGGCGTTTATTAGAGAAAACGGTTTTTTGCGATATAACTGCCCAGGGGAATGACACTGAAACGAAATTCGGCAAATGGGTAGTTCTCATCATCCTTAACATTTTGACGTGCAATAAACGTTATCTTAGATCACGTGGCGTGTCACGTGACCATTTCTTTGAAATCATCACTTATTTGAGGAGTAGGTGACTTTTGTGGGATATAATATCGAATAAAAACGCTTTTCTTATGCGTATTAATTATTTCCAGCGTCTCACGTTTGGAGCGACCGTCCATCGTTCTCAACAAAAAAATTGTGAGGGCAAAGGTCATTTTTCTTCCCAGAATTCAACCTTTAGCTGTTGATAATTTAAAATCTAAAACTCGTGAGCAATCACTCCAAGCGTAGAAAGTTAGATATGTTGGATTTATATTAAAAACGCTGATTTATTTATCTGTAAACTTAAAATCCGCCACCACATCGCCGATTTAAGACTTTTTCAAATTTTGATCACGTGACTGATCACGTGATCAAATTTATACGTTAAGGCAAACAAGGACAACAAGATTTATCTTCAGGGAAAGTTTCATCCAGTTCTAGGCAATCTGGAAAAAGATATTGGCGATCAACCATATTTATGAACATATTTCTAAACCCAGGCCTTAAACTGCTTGAGCAGGCACTGTATATATACGAGAGCCAAAAAGCACCTCTTTCAGGCGCGCAGGCTCCCTCTATAACCCATTCTATCAAGTACCAGGTACCCCCCCCCCCCCCCCCCCCCCCTCCTTCCCTCCCAGGATAAAGCTTCTACAGGCTAAGTATTGGACTGAGCTCCCGTAAGTGGCTATGTAGAAGTGGTCGTTCAAGGGAGATTGGACTTCAATCCAAGGTCATCATCAAATGGGGGATGCATTGCGAACCAGCTGTAAGTGCAGAGCAACCGCCGCAACATTGCCATTAAATTAAACTTGAGCCGTTTATCGACTTTATCGTGGAATGCTCTCAACTGATCGCTGATTACAATCAACGATTCAATTACTCCACTGTTCATTCCAAGTATGAGAAGAACTCAGCGGCGGTAACGTACAAATTTTAAACATTTCTTTCAATATTAGAGAAGGCTTCCAGCTCGGAATTGTAATAAAGAAACAACGATACAACTGAAGGGTCATGTAGCTGGAACTATAAAGAAATTTACGTTGACCGATGATTGTCACCCAAGTTAACTTGAAGCAATCGCTTCGTATCTGTTTATGTTTAATACAATAATTCATTCCAACATAACTCGGCGCAAAACTTCAACAACAGTGACGGTTACCAATCTGGTTTGAAAATTGTTATACTCCAGTACCAACTGGGGAGTATTATGGACACGACCCTGGTTTACAACTACTTTAGGTGTAGATCCTGGTCCGATTTCTCAATTTTTGGTGCATAAACTCGTGACGCTTCGAGCATAAGTTAACGCATCGCCGATCATGCATGAAACTACAGCAAAAAGAGCAAGTGATTTCATCAGGCTACTTA